>JAPTHN010000078.1:0-228506 GCA_026936325.1 Platynereis dumerilii
AAAACTGCGATCATTTCAAAACTATTAGAGATAATGGTTGAAAAGCAAGGATGATATGCAACTCCCGTGCGTGCTATTACTCACAAAATTTCATGATCAAATTTTATGATACTGGTGAGTTATTGAGGAAATTAAAAATCAATTTCCGGAAAAGTTTCCAGGAGAACCAAAGAAACCTGGGCTTTGCAGATTTTTCTAAGGTACCTTGACTAAGTTCTAGTGCAGAAAGGAGTCTCATGAGATTTCATGAATACATTTCAAGATACGATTTTTTGAAAATTGGACATCCCGAAAATTGACTGAAATTTTTTTGAAAACAGGGAAGGATGCTTGTAGAAAGCTGAAAATAGGTATACTGACAGAGCTACCATAGTGTACCAACTTCACAAAGTTACGGACTCCTCGCACAAACGGTCTCAGCGCTACGGACGTCCAAAAATGCAATTTTCAAGTAGCCATATCTCGTCCCTATTTAAGCTACAACAAAGTGTGACATATCACAAGAAAGGTCTGTTTGTCAGCTTTCCAATGGTGTATAGCATAATAGTGTCGGAGTCAGCGCGGCGTAGAATCGCGTCAGACATTGAAAATTTGTTGTCACTTTTTGCGCCTACAAAAATGTTTTAGGCTGAAAAGTCAATGCAGTTCCTTATGGATGTCCATGAATAATTTTTGTGGGATGCCTGGAGCACGTCTCCATACTGTCCTCAAAGGAAATTTACCTACATTAAATAGCTTTGGCTAGAAATGTTTTACTATCAAAAATGAAATGTAAATTACTCAGCTTCTACTTATGCAAATTTCATGAAATTAACACCAAAAATTGCTATAAAATATAGGCTCTCCACTTGCATAAGGACATTTAACTCACACAAACAGTCTATTTTACATAGACAATTTATATATTCATTTATAACCCATGAATTATTGTTTCAAATCAGTAAAAACTCATATGACATGTTGCTAATTTTTTGCCCTATTTTGTGGTATAAACACATCCACCTATCTGCAAAAAAAAAATTCACAAACTTTAACAGATGCATGTGGTCTGCAGTGGGTACCATCCTGTCTCACTGCCGCCTTTTTCCGCGCTTAACCTTATTGTACAGTCCAAGCAGCATCACAAGTGTCAACAAAAAGATGCACAGTCTAATCATCACATTTCAATAATATAATTTGTACATTGAAAGGGCATGCATAAGCATTCGCCGACAGGGTTTTATAACCGGTATTTGTGCAATAAACTTATTAGACCAGACACGACCGACAGTAATGATAACATGTGCACTCTTGGAATAGAACACACAAAAATAATGGACATGAATTGAAAGAGAAGAGTATGCAGGCCTGGGGGTCATACGGGGCCGCGGGGGATTTATCCGATATTGCCGTACGGCAATATCAGTTATACTAGTTATTATTCTTATTATTATTCTTATTATTCTTATTCAGCTCAGAAAAACTGCAATCATTTCAAAACTATTAGAGATAATGTTTTAAAAGCAAGTATGATATGCAACTCCTGTGCGTGCTATTACTCACAAAATTTCATGATCAAATTTCATGATACTGATGAGTAATCGAGGAAATAAAAAATCAATTACCGGAAAAGTTTCCAGGAGAACCAAAGAAACCTGGGCTTTGCTGATTTTTTCTAAGGTACCTTGACTAAGTTTCTAGTGCAGAAAGGCGTCTCATGGAGATTTCATGAATACATTTCAAGATATGATTTTTGAAAATTGGACATCCTGAAAATTGACTGAAATTTTTTGAAAAACAGGGAAGGAAGCTTGTAGAAAGCTGAAACTAGGTATACTAACAGACCTACCCTAGTGTAACAACTTCACAAAGTTACGGACCGCTCGGACGAACGGTCTCTGCGCTACGGACGTCCAAAAACTCAATATTCAACTGCCCATATCTCGGTCCCTATTGCACCTACAGCAAAGTATTACATATCACAAGAAAGGTCTGTTTGTCAGCTTTCCAATGGTGTATAGCATTATAGTCTCAGACGCGCGACGTAGAATCGCGTCAGACATTGAAAATTTGTTGTCACTTTTTGCGCCCCTCGAAAGTTTTAGGCTGAAAAATCAATGAAGTTCTTTGTGAATGTTCATGAATATTTTTTTAATTAGTCCCTGGTTATGCCTCCATTCTGTCCTCAAAGGAAATTTGCCTGCATCAAATGGTTTTTCCGAGAGAATTTTTTGAAATCCAAAATTGAAATGCACATTGCTCTGCTTCTACCAATTCAAATTTCATGAAATTAATACCAAAAGATGCGTAAAATTATGGACTTCACTGTACTCCAAGGGCATTAACCTATTCTTCATAGCCAATTTAACATAAATGATTTTATATATTCAATTATAACTTGTGCATTATTATTTCAAATCTTTTACAACTCAATGTACGTGTTCCTAATTTTTTGGCCTATTTTGTGATATAAGGACATCCTCCTATCTCCAATACTTTTCTGGTAAAATTAAGAACAAAATTCTTTCACAGATGCATGTTAGTCAGCAGTCTCATATTCTGTCTCACTGCCACCTTTCCCAACAGCTGACCTTCTTCAACAATCGCAGCTAGCCGCTCTGTTCTGCAAGGCAGCGTATCTAATGTCAACAAAACCATGCATGTAGAGTGTAATAATCACATTGGAATGATATACATTGCTCATTGAGCGGGCATCATACGTAAGGGTTTCCTCATTGGGTTTTACATCCTGTATTTGTGCATTAAACTCATTAAGGCATACAGGCACTACAGTAATGATGTTATGCTCACTCTTGGAATAGAACTTCATTCCCTACAAAGCGGGCAAGGGTAATACACAAAAATGATGGACATGAATTGGCAGAGAAGAGTATGCAGTGCTCGGGTCATACGGGGCCCGCGGGGGATTATCCGATATTGCCGTACGGCAATATCAGTTATACTAGTTATTATTATAATCCCCCGCTCGCGCAGCGGCGGGGGATTATATTGATATTCTTCGATTACCTTTTATTATTATAAATTCCCCCGTTAGGGGAATTTATATTGTTTTTGTTCGTTTTTTTTTTTCATCTTTTTTCTTCCTCTTCTTCTTATTTTTCATCACCACTTTTGAGAACACATATTTCTGGAACTATTTGTGATAGCTTCATAAAAAGACATATCTATAATGCACTTGCAGAGTACTTTAACATCCTGGAATTACAGAGCGTAATTACTAGTACTCTGGAAATTACGTCCAAAATTCATAAAAAATTTGTGTCAACGGTTCTGGAATAACCGCAATACGAAAAAACACCAAATTTTAACACAATAATCTCTAGAGATATACGCAGTGCGGAAAGGAGGCTTTTGGCAATATCTTAAAAAGTTTTTTTTATATGAATTTTTCAAATAAGGGAATTCCCGAAATTGCTAATAAAATTTGCCAAAAACTAGGAAGAAATGCTCCAATCAAGCTGAAATTGTATGCAGTTACAGTCATACTATAGTGTAACAATCCACTAGAATTTCAACTTTCTAGCGTTAACGGTATCGGCGCTATAGCACCACAAAAACGCTATTTTTCAAGCGCCGATAACTCGGCTCCTATTAAAGCTACAGAAAAACACCACCAGAAAGCTCTGTTTCTTAGCTTTCAAATGGTATATAGCAATCTTCTGTAGCGCCGTCCGTTTAAAAATCGCGTCAGACCCTGAAAATTTTATCTCACTTTTTTCCTCCCCAAATGCTTCTTATGGCTGGAAACACTTTTTCCTGGCCATATGCCAATTTCATTGCTTCTCATACTTCACTGGCTGCACATTTTCTTTGTTGAAATAAATGCTGACCCAATTACATTTTTGTGTGAATCATCGGATGGGGAAGGTAGAAGGGAAGGAGCAGGGGGATGTAAGGGGGCAGGGGAGAGGAAGGGAAGGGGGGAATTTATCTTTGTAATTGTGCACAATTACAGGTGTACTAGTTATTATTATAATCCCCCGCCGCTTGCGGGGGATTATATTGATATTGTTCGTTTTATTATTATTATTATTATTATTCTTCTTATTATTAAGAATTTACCTATGGTAAATTCTATTTGTTTTTGCTATTATTAAACTTCACCTATTACATAGGTGAAGTTTCTTGTTTTCGTAAGTATTTTTATTATTTTTCCGCCCGACCAATTTCGTCCAAAAAATTTCAAAAAATTCATGCATATAGTGTTACATGACCTTATTACACTGACCCAGTTTCAGTGACCTTGACTTATTTTTCAAGGTCACAGGTCACTTCAAAGTCCTATTTTTTATTTCTTTCAAGTGACCATATCACACATAATTAGAGGAAAATTTCATTTTCCAATTACGTAACTAGTACTTTAACCAAATTACATAATCTGACCTGATATCAAGAAGGTAGGTCAAGGTCAAGGTCGTACAAGTTCATTTTCAATGAAAAGTGGTTTGTTCACGGGAAGTCAGAATCCGCAAGTCACAGAGTTATATAATTGATACCATAAGTTGCCCTGGTGACTCAGGCAGTGCAGTAACTCACTTTTGTGAAGATTTCATGATTAGTCTTGGAGTTATGTAATTTTAAAGATTGACCGCGTCATCAAAACAGGTGACCTTCAATATTTCACCATGAAATATCGATTTTAGGCCATAACAATGTATAGTGAACCCCCCCAAAGTAGCCCCCAAAACCCCCATACCCACCTTCAAATTTGACCTTGACCTCATTTTTCAAGGTCATTTGGCCCGTCAAAGTGCGAAAAGTGCTAATTTCCAAAAATTCTGAAAACTATGTTCATTTCACAATATCACTTTGATATTTTTTCTCAAGACACACAAAAATATGCAAATTTAGGATATGCAATCCAAAGTCCTGTAACATTTTTTCTTAATTTTCTACAAAATTCCAAATATTGCATATCGGAGAATTTGGAAAAATGACAAGTTATCGCGTTTTTGATGAGGAAATATCGATCTGAGAGTGTTACTATAATGAATCGACCCCCCTATTTTCATGCACTGCCATTCTGAACATCATATTGGTTTTGACCTAGAAAATGATTTTCAAGGTCAAATTCAAGGTCAAATATGACGAATAATTTTATGTTTTTGACATGTGATTTTTTTACACAGTCAAAGAATCAAGATATTGTTACAAAAATGCCAGACATACATGCTGCAATAGTCTAGAGGCATCGTGTAAATTTTCAAGGTCCTCGGATTGACCTACGTTGCACCGTAAAGGTCATAAGGTCAAAAAATGAAGGAAATATTTTAGATATTTTTTCACATTTCTCAATGATAGCATTATTTCAATCGTCCGTAGCTCCGGTTCTAATTAAGTTACAGATAATCTGAAAATAGATTTGGAAAGCTGAAATTCTCCTCTAGTTGCGCTATACTGAACATTTTGTCGTAGCTCCGACGGTTTAAAAGATCGCCGGACCCTGAAAATTTCATGTTTTTTGTCAAATTTTCACAATTTATCAATTTTTTGACAGGGAAGGAATCATCCTTTTGTGATGAACCGGTCTAAACATATTTCTAACTTCTATTTACATAATCCTGCCAAGTTATATATATCTTGATTGAACCGTTTCGGTTCTAGAGTGATTTCAAGTTAAAACTGCATATTTTCAGGAATATCTTAAAGGCCATATTTCTGAGTTGTACCATCATTTCAATACGCTGTATATCCGGCCCTATTTAAGTGACAGAAAATCTGAAAACAGATTAGGAAAGCACAGTTTCACCTCTAGCTGGCATATTTGAAGATTTTGTAATAGGTCTTACGATTAAAAAGATCGCCGGACCCTGGAAAATCCATGTTTTTTGTCAAATTTTCACAATTTATCATCATTTTGACAAGGAAATAATCATTTTATTTCAATGGAGCTATCTGAGCATATTTTCATCTTTCGTTTACATAAAACTGGCAAGTTATATATGTTTTCATTGAACCGTTTTGCTTCTAGAGTAATTTTAAGTTAAAGAATGCATTTTTTCAGTAATTTCTGAATTGTACCATTATTTGAATCGGTCGTATCTCCGGTTCTGATAAAGTTACAGAGAATCTGAATATGAATTTGGAAAGCCAAAATTCTGCTCTATATTCGAACAATTTCTTGTATCACGGACGGTTAAAAAGATCGCCGGACCCTGAAAAATTTATGTTTTCAGAAATTGCAGCCATTTCCAAATGTTTTCAGGACTAGAATTAATTTAGCTAAGAAATTGCTAAAATTCCAATTTGAGAACCGTGCCATGCTGCAGTTTCAATCAGCAGTAACTCTAGTCGACGTACTAGTTGATGTACTGGTTGATGTACTGGTTGATGTTCTGGTTGATGTTCTGATTGATGCACTGGTTTATGCACTGGTTCATGTACTTGTTTATGTACTGGTCAATGGACTGGTCAATGTACAGGTCCATCTACTGGTCCATCTACTGGTCCATGTACTGGTCCATGTTATTTTTACATATATATATTCATGAAGCTCAAATTCTCCTCTTTGTTTTTCATTCTCAGAATTTTTTCTTGTAGCTCTGACGGTTTAAAAGATCCCCTGACCCTCAAAAAATATTTGTGTCAGTCAGTGTATCAGTCGGTGCATCAGTCAGCGTATGGCCACACACCGATTGACATGTTTCAGTAAGGGTTTATTGCAGGGTTTATCTGTCTGCTGACTATATGTCACATCACAACTAGTCCATGGACAGATAGTTTATAAGTACTTTCATATATCTATGCAAACTAGGTATATTTTAATTGACATGAAAAATTACAGGTGATAAATTGATATTGCATGTGATATGATTTAGCATGATATTGCAAGTGATATTGTATGTTTAATACATGGCATGTAACTTTGCATGTGATACTGCATAATATTACATGTGATATTGTGTTCGATATTGCATGTAATATTACATGTGCAACACGTGTGCAATTACATTCATGTTCAAGTTCATGTTCAAGTTCATTTTCAAGTTCATTTTCAAGTTCATTTTCAAGTTCATTTTCAAGTTCATTTTCAATTTCATGTTCAAGTTCATTTTCAAGTTCATTTTCAAGTTCATGTTCAAGTTCATGTTCAAGGTCATGTTCAGGTTCATGTTCATGTTCAATGTCATTTCCAATGTCATTTCCTATGTCATTTCCGATATCATTTCCAATATCATTTCGGTGTTTTCTCACGTTCATTTCATTGCCAATAATTACTATGATAGGTGAAGTTTTGTCACCGCTTCGCGGTTACCCGATTTCTAGTTATTATTCTTATTATTCTTATTCTTCTTTTTTTTTCAAAATGGTCCTATGGCGATGAAAGTTGGTCAGAAGGTGAATCAGTCATTCAGTATTGTGAAAGTGGGTCATTTGATGTCATTTTCACAGTTGTCTTTTTCACAGAGGCGTTCAAAGTTGAAAATTTGTAAACTTTAAGGTTGAATAGCTGAAAAAGTAGTTGAGATAATGAGTCAAGAGTCAAAATCATGTGATAAAAAGTTGTTGTCTACGTATTGGTACAAGTGATATGAGAGTTGGTCCAACGGGTAAAGGGCTAGAGCAGAATGAGCATTTTTCGGTCTACGAACAAGATCTCAAGTTACGTAATAGATGGAATCATGGTGATTGTGACAAAAGTTGGCCAGTATCTGGGGCCAGTGCAGTGCGCAATATGGTTTGGATTTGTAGACTACTTTTTGAGATATGGCAATTTTTCAAAATCAAGGGTTCAAAATTTAGGTGGAATTGTAAAATCTCCTTGAAGCAGTAGTCTGAGGTGATCAAAATGTATAATGAACTACCCTTAACTTTACCCAAAAAGACTATATTGACCAAAAAAGTGGACCAAAAGGTTATATTTGAAGGTGATTTGAGTCATTAAAGTTTAAAAAGTTGAATTTTGCAAAAATTCTGAAAATTATGTTATTTTCCACCAATCCTCTCAAAAGTCTGGTGTCTACAAGTCAATAATACGGTTATCAAAAGCCCCCAATAAAGAATATTTTAGGTCTTCAACTCAATTTGTAAAAAAATGTGAAAAATGGTACTTCTCGGCACTCCTGACATTTACCATAAATGATTTTTTTTGAGTGGGAAATATCACTCCTACAGCTTTCTTTAAATTAAATGACCCCCCTATATCACATCTGCCAATCACATGAGTGCATTACTTTTGAGCTTTGACCTTTTTATCAAGGTCAAATTTGAGGTCAAAGAGGAAATAAAAACAGGTTATTTTCACTGATAATTTTTTCTAACTGGGAAGGAACATTTCAATTTTCTTGATTTTAACTGAAAACGTGGACCAAATACTTGCAGTAAATTGTGACAAATGGCAAGTCTCTAGCTGCAGTCAGCTTTAAGCAATAAAGGTCAAAAGGTCAGAAAAATGAAGAAATGGTCAGCAAAAAATTCATTTTCACATGATGCAGGTGACACCATTTCACACTCCAAAGCAGGCTGGCCGCATATATTAGCATACATTATCCATATATGGAAACCTGTTCTGGCTGTTTCAGGTGACGGGGCCAGTGTACGCTACTGACTAATGTTTATATACATATTACAGTCTCAAATGACTGAGTGGAGTTGGGAACAGGAGTTGTAGTCAGGACCCTGAGCCAGGACCCTGAGTCAGGTCTGTGAGTCAGGACCCTGAGCCAGGACCCTGAGTCAGGTCTGTGAGTCAGGTCTGTGAGTCAGGTCTGTGAGTCAGGTCTGTTAGTCAGGTCTGTGAGGCAGGAGCCTGAGTCAGGTCTCTGAGTCAGGTCCCTGAGTCAGGACCCTAGGTCAGGACTCTTGAGTCAGGACTCTGAGTCTCGACTTTTAGTCTCGACTATGAGTCAGGCCGCTGAGTCAGGACTCGGAGTCAGGAATCTGAGTCAGGATTCGGAGTCAGGAATCTGAGTCAGGCCCCTCAGTCATGACTTTGAGTCAGGACTTTGAGTCAGGACTCTGAGTCAGGACTCTGAGTCAGGACTCAGAGTCAGGACTCAGTCAGGTCTGTGAGTCAGGTCTGTGAGTTAGGACCCTGAGTCAGGGCTCTGAGTCAGGTCCCTGAGTCAGGACCCTAGGTCATGACTCTGAGTCAGGAATCTGAGTCAGGAATCTGAGTCAGGACTCTGAGTCAGGACCCTGAGTCAGGCCTCTGAGTCAGGACTCTGAGGCAGGACTCAGAGTCAGGACACAGAGTCAGGACTCTGAGTCTCGACTATGCGTCTCGACTTTGAGTCTCGACTATGAGACTCAACTATGAGTCCCGCCTATGAGTCTAGACTATGAGTCTCCACTATGAGTCTCGACTATGAGTCTCGACTATGAGTCAGGGGTCGCTGAGTAAGGGGCCGCTGAGTAAGGGGCCGCTGAGTCAGGGGTCGCTGAGTCAGGGGCCGCTGAGTCAGGGGCCTCTGAGTCAGGCCACGCTGAGTCAGGACTTGGAGTCAGGACTTGAGGTCAGGACTTGGAGGCAGGACTCTAAGGCAGGCCTCGGAGTCAGGCCTCGGAGGCAGGCCTCGGAGTCAGGCCTCGGAGTCAGGACTCTGAGTCAGGACTCTGAGTCAGGACTCTGAAATGAACGTTCTGACTCCTAACATGTAAAACATTGATGAAGGTGAAAATGTGAACCAGTCCGGTCGAATATTATCATTTGCGTGTGTCCTTGAGTCCTTCACTTTTGTCTGTCTGTCTGAACGTTGGTCCGGCCATTTGTCTGTCCATTTACAGGCAAACTTTAGTTGAAAGTAAAGGTAAATTCTTTGTAATTGTCCCTGATGACAATTACCGTCTTCTCTAGTTCTTATTATTATTCAGCTCAGGAAAACTGAGATTACTGCAAAACTATTAGAGATAACATCCTGAAACCTCAAACACAATATGTGACTCTGTTGCGTGCTACTTCCAGTGAAATTTCTTGATCAAATTTCATGATACTAACGCGTTATTGAGAAAATAAAAAATCTATTTCTGGCAGCGTTTCCAGGAGAACAGAAGAAAATTGGCCTTTGCTGATTTTTTGTAAGATACCTTGACAAAGTTTCCAGTGCAGAAAGGCGTCTCATGGAAATTTCATGAATAGTTTCAGAGATATGAATTTTTCAAAATTGGATGTCATGAAAATTTTCTAAAATTTTTCTGGAAAACAGAGAAGGAATACTCCTAGAAAGCTGAAATTGGGTATACTTACAGATGTACCCTAGTGTACCAACTTTACAAAGTTACGGACCGCTCGGACAAACGGTCTCGGCGCTATGGACGTCCAAAAACCCAATTTTCAAGTGCTCATATCTCGGTCCCTATTTGAGCTACAGCAAAGTATCACATATCACAAGAAAGGTCTGTTTCTCAGCTTTCCAATGGTGTATAGCATAATAGTGTCAGACGCCCGACGTAGAATCGCGTCGGACATTGAAAATTTCATGTCACTTCTTGCACCTAAAAAAACCTTTTCGGCTCAAAAAATCTATGAAATTCTTCATGCACGTCCATGCATATTTTATGTAGGATACCCATATCAGCCCTCCATATTGTCCCCAAAGATCAATTACCTACATCGATTAGTTTTTCCTGGAGAATTTTTTGAATTTCAAAATTGAAATGTACATTGCTCCTCTTCTGTTTATTCAAATTTCATGAAATTAATACCAAATATGCGTAAAATTATGGACTTTACTGTCCTCCAAGGAAATATACCTCTTCTGAATAGCCAATTTCAAATAAATGATTTTATATATTCAATTATAACTCATGCATTATTGTTTCAAATCACTTAAAACTGATTGTACATGTTGCTAATTTTTTGGCCTATTTTGTGGTATAAGGACATCATCCTATGTCCAATACTTTGCTAGTAAAATAAAGCTGAAAATAATTCACTGATGCATCTTAGTCTGCTGTTGGGACCATTCTGCCTCACTGCCAGGTTTTGCTCCCAAGCCCCAGCATTACACAATGGAAGGAGCAGCACACCCAAACACCGTCAGCAAGAACAAGGTGCAGGCTTAGGCCTATCATGACAGGGAATCATACACATTCAAGGGAATGGATTTTCTAAGCATTGGGTGATAATAATAAGGCATATGTCATCTATTCATGAACTGAAACAGCTTAATACTATGACCAAAGAGGCATATACACTAAAATTATGGACATTAATTGAAAGGGGAGAATAAGCAGGGCTAGGGTCAAACGGGGCCCGCGGGGGATTATCCGATATTGCCGTACGGCAATATCAGTTATACTAGTTATAATCCCCCGCTCGCGAAGCGGCGGGGGATTATATTGATATTCTTCGATTACCTTTTATTATTATTATTATTATTATTATTATTATTATTATTATTATTATTATTATTATTCAGCTCAGGAAAACTGTGATTACTACAAAACTATTAAAGATCCTGTTTTACAAGTCAAGGGCAATATGCGACTCCATTGCGCGCTACTTCATACGAAATTTCATGATCAAATTTCATGATGCTTATGAGTTATGAGGAAAATATAAAACAAATTTCCGGCGCAGGTTTCTGAGAACCTAAGCATAACTGAGACCTGTTGATTTTTTGTAAGATACCTTGACAAAGTTTCCAGTGCAGAAAGGCGTCTCGTGGAGATTTCATGAACACATTTCAAGATATGATTTTTTGAAAATTGGATATCCCGAAAACTGACCAAAATTTTGTTGAAAAACAGGGAAGGAATGCTCTTAGAGAGCTGAAATTGGGTGATCATACAGATGTACCACAGTGTACCAACTTCACAAAGTTACGGACCGCTCGGACCAACGGTCTTGGCGCTACGGACGTCCAAAAATGCAATTTCCAAGTGGCCATATCTCGGTCCCTATCGCAGCTACAGACTAGTTTGACATATCACAAGAAAGGTCTGTTTGTCAGCTTTCCAATGGTGTATAGCATGATGGTGTCAGACGCGCGGCGTAGAATCGCGTCAGACATTGAAAATTTCATGTCACTTTTTGCGCCTTTCAAAATATTTTTGGCTAAAAAATCTATGAAGTTCTTCTTGGATGTTCGTGAATATTTTTTCCTATATACCTTTGTTAGGCCTACATACTGTCCTCAAAGGAAATTTGCCTACATCAAATGGTTTTTCCTAGAGAATTTTTTTAAATTCAAATTTCAACTTTGGATTGCTCAGCTTCTAACTATCCAAATTTTATGAAATTAACACTAAAAGATGTGTAAAATTATGGCCTTATCTGTTCTCTCAGGGCATGGACCTCATTCTAATAACCTATTTTACATGTATGCATTCATATATTCAATTATAGCTACTAAGTGCATATTTCAAATCAGTTAAAACTCAAACGACATGTTGCTAATTTTTTGCCCAATTTTTCCATGTAGACACAACCATGCAACTCTTATGGCTTGCCTGCAACAGGCCATTAGGGTTAGGGTTAGGGTTTACTCAATATGCATTGCTTGCAGGGTAGTATGCTTGACCACAACATGTGTGCCTGGCTGTTCGACTTTTGATAGGCATATGCACCAACAAGATTACTACATTCATACATGGTTTTAAGAATTCATCATGAAGGACATGAACTGGAAAGAGGGAGTATGCAGGGCAGGGGAGACTGGGGGGGCGCGGGGGATTATCCGATATTGCCGTACGGCAATATCAGTTATACTAGTTATTATAATCCCCCGCTCGCGCAGCGGCGGGGGATTATATTGATATTCTTCGATTACCTTTTATTATTATTATTATTATTATTGCAGTCAGGAAAACTGCGATTACTTCAAAACTATTACAGATACTACGTTACAAGTAAAGGGTAATATGCGACTCCATTGCGCGCTACTTTACACGAAATTTCATGATCAAATTTCATGACACTTATGAGTTATGAGGAAAATATAAAAAAAATTTCCGGCGCAGGTTTCTGAGAACCTAAGCATAACTGAGACCTGTTGATTTTTTCTAAGATACCTTGACAAAGTTTCCAGTGCAGAAAGGCGTCTCGTGGAGATTTCATGAACACATTTCAAGATATGATTTTTTGAAAAATAGACATCCCGAAAACTGGCCAAAATTTTTCTGGAAAACAGGGAAGGAATGCTCGTAGAAAGCTGAAAATGGGCGTGCTTACAGACCTAGCCTAATGTACCAACTTCACAAAGTTACGGACCGCTCGGACAAACAGTCTGTGCGCTACGGACGCACAAAAACTCAAAATTCAAGTGGCCATAGCTCAGTCCCTATTGCAGCTACAGACTAGTTTCACATATCACAAGAAAGGTCTGTTTCTCAGCTTTCCAATGGTGTATAGCATAATATTGTCAGGCGCGCGGCGTAGAATCGCGTCGGACATTGAAAATTTCATGTCACTTTTTTGGCCCAAAAAACCTTTTCGGCTCAAAAAGTCAATGTAATTCTTCATGCACGTCCATCATTATTTTATGTGGGCTACCCATATCAGCCCTCATATTGTCCCCAAACATAAATTACCTACATTAAATAGTTTGTCCTAGAGAATTTTTTTAATTTTCTAACTTCAAATATAAATTGCTCAGCTTACGGTTATTCAAATTTCATGAAATTAATACCAAAAGATGCTTAAAATTATCACCTTTACTGTCCTCCAAGGCCATACAGCTCATAGTAATAGCCAATTCTACATAGATGATTTTATATAAGCCACTATAACTCCTGCATTTATGTTTTAAATCAGATGAAAATGCAATGACATGTTCCTAATTTATTGCCTGATTTTTCCATGTAGGCTCATCTCCCCAACTCTTATGGTTTGCCTGCAGCAAGCCATTAGGGTTAGGGTTAGGGTTTACTCAACATGCACTGCTTGCAGGGTGGTACGCTTAGCCACCACAGGTGTGTCTGGCAGTCAAGATATCTGGTAGGTATATGCTCCAACAACATTGCAGCGTTCAAACATGCTTTTAAGAATTCATCATGAAGGACATGAATTGGAAGGGGAGAGTAAGCAGGGAAGGGGAGACAGGGGGGGGCGCGGGGGATTATCCGATATTGCCGTACGGCAATATCAGTTATACTAGTTATTATTATTATTATTCTCACAGGAAAACTGCGATTACTTCAAAACTATTAAAGAAACCGCTTCATAAGTCAAGGGTAATATGCAACTCCGTTGCGCGCTACTTTGAACGAAATTTCATTATCAAATTTCATGACACTTCTGAGTTATGAGGAAAATATAAAACAAATTTCCGGCGCAGGTTTCTCATAACCTAAGCATAACTGAGACCTGTTGATTTTTTGTAAGATACCTTCACAAAGTCTCTAGTGCAGAAAGGCGTCTCGTGGAGATTTCATGAACACATTTCAAGATATGATTTTTTGAAAATTGGATATCCCGAAAATCGACTGAAATTTTTTTGAAAAACAGGGAAGGAATGCTTGTAGAAAGCTGAAAGTAGGTACACTTACAGACCTACCCTAGTGTACTAACTTCACAAAGTTACGGACTGCTCGCACAAACGGTCTCGGCGCTACGGACGTCCAAAAACCCAATTTTCAAGTGCTCATATCTCAGTTCCTAATTGAGCTACAACAAAGTGTTACATATCACAAGAAAGGTCTGTTTGTCAGCTTTCCAATGGTGTATAGCATAATAATCTCAGACGCGCGCCGTAGAATCGCGTCAGACATTGAAAATTTGTTGTCACTTTTTGCGCCTATCAAAAAGTTTTTGCCTAAAAAAATCAATGAAGTTCTTCATGAATGTCCATGAATAATTTTTCCCTCATACCCTTGTCAAGCCTTCATACTGTCCTTAAAGGAAATTTGCCTGCATCAAATGGTTTTTCCTAGAGAATTTTTTTAAATGTCAAATTTTAACTTTAGATTGCTCAGCTTCTACTTATTCGAATTTTTATGAAATTGACACTAAAAGATGTGTAAAATTATGGGCTTTCCTGTTGCACAAGGGCATAGACCTCATACTCATAACCTTTTTTACATGCATAATTTCATATATTCAATTATAGCTACTAAGTTTACACTTCAAATCAGTTAAAACTCAAATGACAAGTTGCTAATTTTCTGCCTGATTTTTACATGTAGGCACAACCTCGTAACTCCTATGGTTTGCCTGCAACAGGCCATTAGGGTTAGGGTTTACTCAACATGAATTTCTTGCAGGTTGGTACGCTTGGCCACCACAGGTGTGTCTGGCTGCCACAACATTTCATAGGCATCTGCTCCACATGGTTTTAAGAATTCAACATGAAGGACATGAATTGGATGGAGGGAGTAAGCAGGGCAGGGGAGACAGGGGGGCGCGGGGGATTATCCGATATTGCCGTATGGCAATATCAGTTATACTAGTTATAATCCCCCGCCGCTTGCGGGGGATTATATTGATATTGTTCGTTTTATTATTATTATTATAATCCCCCGCTCGCGCAGCGGCGGGGGATTATATTGATATTCTTCGATTACCTTTTATTATTATTATTATTATTGAGCTCAGGAAAACTGTGATTACTGCAAAACTATTAAAGATCCTGTTTTACAAGTCAAGGGTAGTATGCGACTCCATTGCGCGTTACTTCAGACGAAATTTCATGATCAAATTTCATGATGCTTATGAGTTATGAGGAAAATATAAAATAAATTTCCGGCGCAGGTTTCTGAGAACCTAAGCATAACTGAGACCTGTTGATTTTTTGTAAGATGCCTTGACAAAGTCTCCAGTGCAGAAAGGCGTCTCGTGGAGATTTCATGAACACATTTCAAGATATGATTTTTTGAAAATTGGATATCTCAAAAACCGACCAAATTTTTTTTGAAAAACAGGGAAGGAATGCTCTTAGAGAGCTGAAAATGGGTGAACATACAGATGTACCATAGTGTACCAACTTCACAAAGTTACGGACCGCTCGGACAAACGGTCTTTGCGCTACGGACGTCCAAAAAGTCAATTTTCAAGTGGCCAAATCTCGGTCCCTATTTAAGCTACAACAAAGTTTGACATATCACAAGAAAGGTCTGTTTGTCAGCTTTCCAATGATGTATAGCATGATGGGGTCAGACGCGCGGCGTAGAATCGCGTCAGACAGTGAAAATTTGTTGTCACTTTTTGCGCCTACAAAAATGTTTTAGGCTAAAAAGTCAATGAAGTTCTTTATGGATGTCCATGAATAATTTTTGTGGGATGCCTAGAGCACGTCTCCATACTGTACCCTAAGGAAATTTACCTACATTAAATAGCTTTGGCTAGAGAAATGTTTTACTATCAAAAATGAAATGTAAATTACTCAGCTTCTACTTATGCAAATTTCATGAAATTAACACCAAAAATTGCGTAAAAATATAGGCTTTTCACTTGCATAAGGACATTTAACTCACACAAACAGTCTATTTTACATAGACAATTTTACATATTCATTTATAACGCATGAATTAATGTATCAAATCAGTTAAAGCTCATATGACATGTTCCTAATTTATTGTCCTATTTTTTGATATAAACACATCCACCTATCTGCAAAAAAAAAAATTCACAAACTTTTAACAGATGCATGTGGTCTGCAGTGGGTACCATCCTGTCTCACTGCCACCTTTTGCGCCTAATCTTATTGTACAGTCCAAGCAGCTTCACAAGTGTCAACAAAAAGATGCACAGTCTAATCATCACATTTGAATAATATATATTGTACATTGAAAGGGCATGTGTAAGAGTTTGCCGACAGGTTTTTATAACCGGTATTTGTGCTATAAACTGATTAGACCAGACATGGACTACAGTAATGCTAAAATGTGAACTCTTGGAATAGAAGTTCATCCCCCAAAAAGCACGCCAGGGGAAATACACACAAATAAAGGACATGAATTGAAAAAGAAGAGTATGCAGCCCTGGGGGTCATACGGGGCCCGCGGGGGATTATCCGATATTGCCGAACGGCAATATCAGTTATACTAGTTATTCTTATTATTCTTATTATTCTTATTCAGCTCAGAAAAACTGCGATTACTTCAAAAGTATTACAGATACTGTTCTGCAAGTCAAGGGTAATATGCAACTCCATTGCGTGCTACTTCATACGAAATTTCATGATCAAATTTCATGATGCTTATAAGTTATGAGGAAAATATAAAACAAATTTCCGGCGCAGGTTTCTGAGAACCTAAGCATAACTGAGACCTGTTTATTTTTTGTAAGATACCTTGACAAAGTCTCCAGTGCAGAAAGGCGTCTCGTGGAGATTTCATGAATACATTTCAAGATATGATTTTTTTAAAATCTGATGTCCCGAAAACTGCCCAAAATTTTTTGAAAAACAGGGAAGGAATGCTCATAGAGAGCTGAAAATGGGTGAGCATACAGATGTACCACAGTGTACCAACTTCACAAAGTTACGGACCGCTCGGACAAACTGTCTTTGCGCTACGGACGTCCAAAAAGTCAATTTTCAAGTGGCCATATCTCGGTCCCTATGTAAGCTACAACAAAGTTTGACATATCACAAGAAAGGTCTGTTTGTCAGCTTTCCAATGATGTATAGCATGATGGTGTAAGACGCGCGGCGTAGAATCGCGTCAGACATTGAAAATTTGTTGTCACTTTTTGCGACTAAAAAAATGTTTCAGGCTAAAAAGTCAATGAAGTTCTTTATGGATGTCCATGAATAATTTTTGTGGGATGCCTAGTGCACGTCTCCATACTCTCCCCAAAGATCAATTATCTACAACAAATTGTTTTTCCTAGAGAATTTTTTTAATTTCAAAATTGAAATGTACATTGCTCAGCTTCTGGTTGTTCAAATTTCATGAAATAAATACCAAAAGATGCGTAAAATTATGGCCTTTACTGTCCTCCAAGGGAATATACTTCTCCTGAATAGCCAATTTCAAATAAATGATTTTATATATTCAATTATAACTCATGAACTATTGTTTCAGATCACTTAAAACTGAATGTACATGTTGCTAATTTTGTGCCTATTTTGTGGTATAAGGGCATCCTCCTATCTCGAATACCTTGCTGGTAAAATAGAGCTAAAAAAATAATTCACAGATCCATGTTAGTCAGCCGCTGGGTATATACTGTCTCACTGCCACCTTTCCCAGCAGCTGACCTTGTGCCTGCCACGACATTTCATAGGCATATGCACCAGCAAGATTACTACGTTCATACATGGTATGAAGAATTCATCATGACGGCCATGAACTGGAAGGAGGGAGTAAGCAGGGCAGGGGAGACAAGGGGGGCGCGGGGGATTATCCGATATTGCCGTTCGGCAATATCAGTTATACTAGTTATTATTATTATTATAATCCCCCGCCGCTTGCGGGGGATTATATTGATATTGTTCGTTTTATTATTATGAATTCCCCGTAGGGGAATTCATCTTACTTTTGATATTTTTGTTATTATTATTATTATTTTTCTACGGATTTTCAAATTTTCAATGTCGAATAAATCAAAACCTGCCTCAGATATCTGAAATTAAGCAATCACAACATAAAAACCCAATGAAACACTTTATGTTTCTGGAATTATGCATCGGAATTCCTAACGACATCGGAATTACCGGCAATTTGCAGAAAAAAAGTTTCTTCGTCGAATTGAGAAAACTGGTGGTTGGTTTGCCATGAAAATTTTTTTACATATTGTCCAAGAAAGTGCGCAGTGCGGAAAGGAGTGTAATGGAATTCCGTTGAAAAAATTCCAAGTTATGATTTTTTGAAAAAAAGGAATTCCGAAAAATGCCATTCCAACCTCCAGAAAACAAGGAAGGAATGCTCAGATTAAGCTGAATTTATATGTGAATGCAGCCCTGCCCTAGTCTAACAATCTCACAAAATTTCGTTGTCGTCGCGTAAGCGGTATCGGTGCTATGACCGCACAAAAACGGAATTTTCAATCGTCGATATCTCGCTTACATTTGGGGCTACAGAAAAATTAAAAATATCATCAGAAAGTTCAGATTCTCTTCTTTCAGATGGTGTATGGAACTTTACTGTAGCAGTCTTAGTATAGAATCGCGTCAGACATTGAAAATTTGTTGTCACTTTTTGGCCCTCCCAAAGCCTATTTTGCCCAAAAAAACTATGAAGATCTTCATGGATGTTCATGTATAATTTTTTAGTGGTACCCATTGTAGGCCTGCATATTCTCTCCAAAGGGAATTATTCTACTTGTAATACTTTTTGCTTGAGAATTTTTTTAATTTCAAAATTAAAATGTAAATTGCTGAGCTTCTACTGATTCAAATTTAATGAAATTAACACCAAAAAATGCGTAAAATTGTAGCCTTGTATGTGCTCCAAGGGCATCAACCTCTTGCTGATAGCCAATTTTACACAAGCAATTTCACATATTCAATTATAACTCATTAATTATTCATTAAAATCAATTAAAACTCATTTAACATATTGCTAATTTTTTGCCCTATTTTTCCATGAAAGCAAACCTCCCTACCATGAATTTTACAATCCAATATAAACTCTTCCAATTATGTATCAAATCACTTAATATTGATATTATATGTTCCTTATTTGTTGCCCTATTGTTTGCAAATAACCTCATGTTTTTCCCATAAAATTTAAAATTGAATTATAACTTATGAAATACTGCTGCAAATCACTTGAAACTAATTTGACATGTTGCTGACTGCTTGCCCTCTGTGTGTATGTAAGCACATCTTCCTACCTCTTATGGTTTGTCCATAACAAATCATTAGGGTTAGGGTTTCATCAAAGTTAGAGTTACGCTTCAGTCCAATTGTATTGCTTTGAGGGTGGTATCATTGGTCACTGCACACCTGGCTGCATGCTTATGAGTCTGTGCAACTGTACACTTCCATGGGCTACAAAGTGCTCAAAAGAGGCCTGGGAATGGAATAGAAAGGGAGGGAATGGAAGATGAGGGCACAGAAGGGGAGGGAATGGAAGAGAAGGGATTGGAAAGGAAGGGGCTGGAAGGGAAGGGAATGGAAGGCAAGGAAAGGGGTAAAGAGGGAGGGAATACGGGGAGGGGGAATTCATATCTTAAAATTGCTGTGCAATTTTAATTATTCTCTAGTTAAGAATTTACCTATGGTAAATTCTATTTGTTTTTGCTATTATTTTTTTTATTCTTATTCTTATTCTTATTCTCTCAAAATGGTTTTATGTTCACAAAAGATTGTCAAAAGGTAAGTCAGTTGTTGGGTATTACGTAATTGGGTCATTTGATGTCATTTTCACAGTTGTCTTTTTCACAGAGCCGTTCAAAGTCGAAAATTAGTAAACTTTAAAGACTTATAACTCAAAAAGTATTTGAGATAATCAGATAGGATTAAAAATCCTGTGACAAAAAGTTGTTGTCAATGTATTTGTAGAAGTGATATGACAATTGGTCTAGCGGGTAAAGGGCTATTGCACTTGAGCAGTTTTCAGTGTTGCGCAGGTTTCTCAAGTTACATAATAGATAGAAACATGGTGATGGTGGCTAAAGTTAGCCAGTATCTGGGGCCAGTGCTGATTCAACAAATGGTTGAAGTCGGACAAAGATGTTTAGAAAAAAGGCAATTTTTCAAAATTGTGGGTTCAAAATTTAGGTGGAATTGTGAAATCTCCATGAAGGAGTAGTCTGAGGTCATCAAAATGTATAATGAACTACCCTTAACTTTTCCCAGAAACACTATATTGACCAAAACATTTGACCTATAGGTGATATTTGAAGGTGATATGAGCCATCAAAGTCAAAAAAGTTGAATTTTTCAAAAATTTTGAAAATTATGTTTTTTTTCCACAATCCTCTTAAAAGTCTGAGGTATGCTGGTCACTAATATGGTTGTCAAAAGCCCCCTATTAGAATTGTTTCATATCCTCAACTTAATTTGTAAAAAATTGTGAAAAGTGGCACTTCACAACTTACATGACATTTTGCATAAATAATTTAATTTGAATGGGAAATATTACTCCTACAGCTTTCTGTAAATTAAATGAAACCCAAACTGACATTCTGGCAATCACATGAGCACATAAAATTTGACAAGTAGTCTCATTCATCATGGTCAAATTTGAGGTCAAAGATGAAATGAAAATTGACCATTTTCAGAGATGATTTTTTTTAACTCAGAAGGAATGTCTCAATTTTCTTCATTTTAAAGGACAATGTGAACTGAATGGTTGTGGTCAATTGTGGTAAACAACATGTCTGTAGCTACAGCCATCTCTGAACAGTAAAGGTCAAAAGGTCAAAAAATGACCAATTGGTCAGCAAAAAAATTCATTTTCACATGATGCAGGTGAGACAATTTCACACTCCACCTCAGGCTGGCCGCATATATTAGCATACATTAGCCATATTTGGAAAGCTGTTCTGGCCGTTTCAGGTAACGGGGCCAGTGTACTCTACTGTCTAATGTTTCTATACATATTACAGTCTCAAATGACTGAGTGGAGTTGGGAACAGGAGTTGTAGTCAGGACTCTGAGCCAGGACTCTGAGTCAGGTCTGTGAGTCAGGTCTGTGAGTCTGGTCTGTGAGTCAGGTCTGTGAGTCAGGTCTGTTAGTCAGGTCTGTGAGACAGGACCCTGAGTCAGGTCTCTGAGTCAGGTCCCTGAGTCTGGACCTAGGTCAGGACTCTGAGTCAGGACTCTGAGTCTCGGCTATGAGTCAGGCCGCTGAGTCAGGACTCGGAGTCAGGAATCTGAGTCAGGATTCGGAGTCAGGAATCTGAGTCAGGACTCGAAGTCAGGACTCGAAGTCAGGACTCAGTCAGGTCTGTGAGTCTGGTCTGTGAGTTAGGACCCTGAGTCAGGGCTCTGAGTCAGGTCCCTGAGTCAGGTCCCTGAGTCAGGACCCTAGGTCATGACTCTGAGTCAGGAATCTGAGTCGGGAATCTGAGTCAGGAATCTGAATCAGGACCCTGAGTCAGGCCCCTGAGTCAGGACTCTGAGTCACGACTCAGAGTCAGGACTCAGAGTCAGGACTCTGAGTCTCGACTATGCGTCTCGACTATGAGTCTCGACTATGAGTCTCGACTATGAGTCTCGCCTATGAGTCTCGACTATGAGTCTCGACTAAGAGTCTCAACTAAGAGTCTCGACTATGAGTCGCGACTATGAGTCGCGACTTTGAGTCAGGACTCTGAGTCTCGACTATGAGTCTCGACTATGAGTCTCGACTATGAGTCTCGACTATGAGTCTCGACTATGAGTCTCGACTATGAGTCGCGACTTTGAGTCAGGACTCAGAGTCAGGACTCTGAGTCTCGACTATGAGTCTCGACTATGAGTCTCGACTATGAGTCTCGACTATGAGTCTCGACTATGAGTCTCGACTATGAGTCTCGACTATGAGTCAGGGGCCGCTGAGTCAGGGGCCGCTGAGTCAGGGGCCGCTGAGTCAGGCCACGCTCAGTCAGGCCTTGGAGTCAGGACTCGGAGTCAGGACTTGAGGTCAGGACTCGGAGGCAGGACTCAAAGGCAGGACTTGGAGTCAGGCCTCGGAGTCAGGCCTCGGAGGCAGGCCTCGGGGTCAGGCCTCGGAGTCAGGCCTCGGAGTCAGGCCTCGGAGTCAGGACACGGAGTCTGGACTCGGAGTCAGGTCTCGGAATCAGGACTCTGAGTCTGGACTCGGAGTCAGGTCTCGGAGTCAGGACTCTGAGTCAGGACTCTGAGTCAGGACTCTGAGTTAGGACTCTGAGTCAGGACTCTGAGTCAGGACTCTGAGTCAGGACTCTGAGTCAGGACTCTGAGTCAGGACTCTGAAATGAACGTTCTCACTCCTGACATGTAAAACATTGATGAAGGTAGTGAAAATGTGAACCAGTCCGTCGAATATTATCATTTGCGTGTGTCCCTGAGTCCTTCAGTTTTGTCTGTCTGTCTGACCGTTGGTCCGGCCATTTGTCTGTTCATTTACAGGCAAACTTTAGTTGAAAGTAAAGGTAAATTCTTTGTAATTGTCCCTGATGACAATTACCGTCTTCTCTAGTTATTATTATTATTCTTATTATTCTTATTATTCTTATTATTCTTATTCAGCTCAGAAAAACTGCGATTACTTCAAAAGTATTACAGATACTGTTCTGCAAGTCAAGGGTAATATGCAACTCCATTGCGTGCTACTTCATACGAAATTTCATGATCAAATTTCATGATGCTTATGAGTTATGAGGAAAATATAAAAAAAATTTCCGGCGCAGGTTTCTGAGAACCTAAGCATAACTGAGACCTGTTGATTTTTTCTCAGATACCTTGACTAAGTCTCCAGTGCAGAAAGGCGTCTCGTGGAGATTTCATGAACACATTTCAAGATACGATTTTTTGAAAAATAGACATCCCGAAAACTGGCCAAAATTTTTCTGAAAAACAGGGAAGGAATGCTCGTAGAAAGCTGAAAATGGGCGTGCTTACAGACCTAGCCTAGTGTACCAACTTCACAAAGTTACGGACCGCTCGGACAAACGGTCTGTGCGCTACGGACGCACAAAAACTCAAACTTCAAGTGGTCATAGCTCAGTCCCTATTGCAGCTACAGACTAGTTTCACATATCACAAGAAAGGTCTGTTTCTCAGCTTTCCAATGGTGTATAGCATAATAGTGTCAGGCGCGCGGCGTAGAATCGCGTCGGACATTGAAAATTTCATGTCACTTTTTAGGCCCAAAAAACCTTTTCGGCTCAAAAAGTCAATGTAATTCTTCTTGCACGTCCATCATTATTTTATGTGGGCTACCCATATCAGGCCTCCATATTGTCCCCAAACATAAATTACCTACATCAAATAGTTTTTCCTAGAGAATTTTTTTAATTTTCAAACTTCAAGTATAAATTGCTCAGCTTCCGGTTATTCAAATTTCATGAAATTAATACCAAAAGATGCTTAAAATTCTCGCCTTTACTGTCCTCCAAGGCCATACAGCTCATAGTAATAGCCAATTTTACATAGATGATTTTATATAAGCCACTATAACTCCTGCATTTATGTTTCAAATCAGATGAAAATGCAATGAGATGTTCCTAATTTATTGCCTGATTTTTCCATGTAGGCACATCTCCCCAACTCTTATGGTTTGCCTGCAGCAAGCCATTAGGGTTAGGGTTAGGCTTTACTCAACATGCACTGCTTGCAGGGTGGTACGCTTGGTCACCACAGGTATGTCTGGCAGTCAAGATATTTGATAGGCATATGCTCCAACAGCATTGCAGCGTTCATACATGCTTTTAAGAATTCATCATGAAGGACATGAATTGGAAGGGGAGAGTAAGCAGGGAAGGGGAGACAGGGGGGGCGCGGGGGATTATCCGATATTGCCGTACGGCAATATCAGTTATACTAGTTATTATTATTATTATTCAGCTCAGGAAAACTGTGATTACTGCAAAACTATTAGAGATAACATCCTAAAACCTCAAACACAATATGTGACTCCATTGCGCGCTACTGCTTACGAAATTTCATGATCAAATTTCAAGACACTTATGAGTTATGAGCAAAATACAAACAAAATTTCCGGCGCAGGTTTCTGAGAACCTAAGCATAACTGAGACCTGTCGATTTTTTCTAAGATACCTTGACAAAGTCTCCAGGTCTGAAAGGCGTCTTATGTAGATTTCATGAATACATTTCAAGATATGATTTTTTTTAAATTGAACATCCCGAAAATTTACAGAAAATTTTCTGAAAAACAGGGAAGGAATGCTCGTAGAGAGCTGAAAGTGGGTACACTTACAGACCTACCCTAGTGTACCAACTTCACAAAGTTACGGACCACTGGCACCAACGGTCTTGGCGCTACGGACGTCCAAAAATGCAATTTTCAAGTGGCCATATCTCGGTCCCTATTTAAGCTACAACAAAGTGTTACATATCACAAGAAAGGTCTGTTTGTCAGCTTTCCAATGATGTATAGCATGATAGTGTCAGACGCGCGGCGTAGAATCGCGTCAGACATTGAAAATTTGTTGTCACTTTTTGCACCTTTGGAAAAGTTTTTGGCTTAAAATCCAATGAAGTTCTTCATCAATGTCCATGAATATTTTTTCCTTAATACCCTTGTGGGGCCTCCATACTGTCCTAAAAGGACATTTGACTACATCAAGTGGTTTCTGCCACAGAATTTTTTGTATTTCAAAATTGTAATGCACATAGCTCAGCTTCTACTCGTTCAAATTTCATGAAATTAACTCCAAAAAATGCATAAAATTATGACCTACGCTGAACTGCACGGGCATACAGCTCATAGTAATACTCAATTTTACAATGATGATTTTACATTTGCAATTATAACTCATGCATTAATGTTCCGAATCAATTAAAACTGAAATTACATGCTGCTTATTTTTTGCCCTATTTTGTGGTATAATCCTAGCTTACCAGTCTTTTTTCCTTTGCCTTGAAAAAAAAGTTTAAAAATAATTCACAGATGCATCTTAGTCTGCTGTCGGGGCCATTCTGCCTCACTGCCAGGTTTTGCTCCCAAGCAGCAGTAGTACGCCATGCAAAGAGCAGCATACTGAAACACGGTCATCAACAACAGGGCACAGGCTTAGGCCTATCATGACAGGGTTATAATATACATTGAAGGGAAAGGATTTTGTAAGCGTTGGCTGATAGGGCATATGTCCTCTATTTATGAACTTAAAAACCTTAATAGTATGAGCGGACAGGCGTATTCATACAAATTATTGAAGTGAATTGAAACAGGAGAATAAGCGGGGCTAGGGTCAAACGGGGCCCGCGGGGGATTATCCGATATTGCCGTACGGCAATATCAGTTATACTAGTTATTATTATTCTTATTATTCTTATTATTATAATCCCCCGCCGCTTGCGGGCGGGGGATTATATTGATATTCTTCGATTACCTTTTATTATTATTATTATAATCCCCCGCTCGCGCAGCGGCGGGGGATTATATTGATATTCTTCGATTACCTTTTATTATTATTATTATTATTATTGCAGTCAGGAAAACTGTGATTACTACAAAACTATTAAAGATCCTGTTTTACAAGGCAAGGGTAATATGCGACTTCATTGCGCGCTACTTCATACGAAATTTCATGATCAAATTTCATGACGCTTATGAGTTATGAGGAAAATACAAAAAAAATTTCCGGCACAGGTTTCTGAGAACCTAAGCATAACTGAGAGCTGTTGATTTTTTCTAAGATACCTTGACAAAGTCTCCAGAGCAGAAAGGCGTCTCGTGGAGATTTCATGAACACATTTCAAGATATGATTTTTTGAAAAATAGACATCCCGAAAACTGACCAAAATTTTTCTGAAAAACAGGGAAGGAATGCTCGTAGAGAGCTAAAAATAGGTGAACATACAGATGTACCACAGTATACAAACTTCACAAAGTTACGGACCGCTCGGACTAACGGTCTTGGCGCTACGGACGTCCAAAAACGTAATTTTCAAGTGGCCATATCTCGGTCCCTATTTAAGCTACAACAAAGTATTACATATCACAAGAAAGGCCTGTTTGTCAGCTTTCCAATGGTGTATAGCATGATGGTGTCAGACGCGCGGCGTAGAATCGCGTCAGACATTGAAAATTTTATGTCACTTTTTGCGCCTACAAAAATGTTTTAGGCTTAAAAGTCAATGAAGTTCTATATGGATGTCCATGAATAATTTTTGTGGGATGCCTAGTGCACGTCTCCATACCGTCCCCAAATATCAATTATCTACAACAAATAGTTTTTCCTAGAGAATTTTTTTAATTTCAAAATTGAAATGTACATTGCTCAGCTTCTGGTTGTTCAAATTTCATGAAATTAATACCAAAAGATGCGTAAAATTATGGCCTTTACTGTCCTCCAAGGGAATATACTTCTCCTGAATAGCAAATTTCAAATAAATGATTTTATATATTCAATTATAACTCATGAACTATTGTTTCAGATCACGTAAAACTGAATGTACATGTTGCTAATTTTTTGCCCTATTTTGTGGTATATGGGCATCCTCCTATCTCCAATACCTTGCTGGTAAAATAGAGCTAAATAAATAATTCACAGATGCATGTTAGTCAGCCACTGTCTCACTGCCACCTTTCCCAGCAGCTGACCTTGTGCCTGCCACGACATTTCATAGGCATATGCACCAGCAAGATTACTACGTTCATACATGGTATGAAGAATTCATCATGACGGCCATGAACTGGAAGGAGGGAGTAAGCAGGGCAGGGGAGACAAGGGGGGGCGCGGGGGATTATCCGATATTGCCGTACGGCAATATCAGTTATACTAGTTATTATTATTATTCAGCTCAGGAAAACTGCGATTACTTCAAAACTATTAGAGATATTGGTTTACAAGTGGAGGGTAATGTGTGACTCCATTGCGCGCTACTCTACACGAAATTTCATGATCAAATTTCAAGACACTTATGAGTTATGAGCAAAATACAAAAAAAATTTCCGGCGCAGGTTTCTGAGAA
This sequence comes from Platynereis dumerilii, assembly GCA_026936325.1. Classification (NCBI taxonomy): domain Eukaryota; kingdom Metazoa; phylum Annelida; class Polychaeta; order Phyllodocida; family Nereididae; genus Platynereis; species Platynereis dumerilii. The sequence goes on from JAPTHN010000078.1 coordinate 27,396, forward strand.
CCTAAGCATAACTGAGACCTGTTGATTTTTTCTAAGATACCTTGACAAAGTCTCCAGTGCAGAAAGGCGTCTCGTGGAGATTTCATGAACACATTTCAAGATATGATTTTTTTAAAAATAGACATCCCGAAAACTGACCAAAATTTTTCTGAAAAACAGGGAAGGAATGCTCGTAGAGAGCTGAAAATAGGTGAACATACAGATGTACCACAGTATACAAACTTCACAAAGTTACGGACCGCTCGGACAAACGGTCTTGGCGCTACGGACGTCCAAAAACGCAATTTTCAAGTGGCCATATCTCGGCCCCTATTTAAGCTACAACAAAGTATTACATATCACAAGAAAGGCCTGTTTGTCAGCTTTCCAATGGTGTATAGCATGATGGTGTCAGACGCTCGGCGTAGAATCGCGTCAGACATTGAAAATTTTATGTCACTTTTTGCGCCTACAAAAATGTTTTAGGCTAAAAAGTCAATGAAGTTCTATATGGATGTCCATGAATAATTTTTGTGGGATGCCTAGTGCACGTCTCCATACTGTCCCCAAAGATCAATTATCTACAACAAATAGTTTTTCCTGGAGAATTTTTTTAATTTCAAAATTGAAATGTACATTGCTCAGCTTCTGGTTGTTCAAATTTCATGAAATTAATACCAAAAGATGCGTAAAATTATGGCCTTTACTGTCCTCCAAGGGAATATGCTTCTCCTGAATAGCCAATTTCAAATAAATGATTTTATATATTCAATTATAACTCATGAACTATTGTTTCAGATCACTTAAAACTGAATGTACATGTTGCTAATTTTTTGCCCTATTTTGTGGTATATGGGCATCCTCCTATCTCCAATACCTTGCTGGTAAAATAGAGCTAAAAAAATAATTCACAGATGCATGTTAGTCAGCCGTTGGGTATATACTGTCTCACTGCCACCTTTCCCAGCAGCTGACCTTGTGCCTGCCACGACATTTCATAGGCATATGCACCAGCAAGATTGCTACGTTCATACATGGTATGAAGAATTCATCATGACGGCCATGAACTGGAAGGAGGGAGTAAGCAGGGCAGGGGAGACAAGGGGGGCGCGGGGGATTATCCGATATTGCCGTACGGCAATATCAGTTATACTAGTTATTATTATTATTATTATTATTCAGCTCAGGAAAACTGTGATTACTACAAAACTATTAAAGATCCTGTTTTACAAGTCAAGGGTAGTACGCGACTCCATTGCGCGCTACTTCATACGAAATTTCATGATCAAATTTCATGATGCTTATGAGTTATGAGGAAAATATAAAATAAATTTCCGGCGCAGGTTTCTGAGAACCTTAGCATAACTGAGACCTGTTGATTTTTTCTAAGATACCTTGACTAAGTCTCCAGGTCTGAAAGGCGTCTTATGAAGATTTCATGAATACATTTCAAGATATGATTTTTTGAAAATTGGATATCCCGAAAACTGACCAACATTTTTTGAAAAACAGGGAAGGAATGCTCTTAGAGAGCTGAAAATGGGTGGACATACAGATGTACCACAGTGTACCAACTTCACAAAGTTACAGACCGTTCGGACAAACGGTCTTTGCGCTACGGACGTCCAAAAAGTCAATTTTCAAGTTGCCATATCTCAGTCCCTATTTGAGCTACAACAAAGTTTGACATATCACAAGAAAGGTCTGTTTGTCAGCTTTCCAATGATGTATAGCATGATGGTGTCCGACGCGCGGCGTAGAATCGCGTCAGACATTGAAAATTTGTTGTCACTTTTTGCGACTACAAAAATGTTTTAGGCTAAAAAATCAATGAAGTTCTTTATGGATGTCCATGAATAATTTTTGTGGGATGCCTAGAGCACGTCTCCATACTGTACCCTAAGGAAATTTACCTACATTAGATAGCTTTGGCTAGAGAAAAGTTTTACTATCAAAAATGAAATGTAAATTACTCAGCTTCTACTTATGCAAATTTCATGAAATTAACACCAAAAATTGTCTAAAAATATAGGCTTTCCACTTGCATAAGGAAATTTAACTCACACGAACAGTCTATTTTACATAGACAATTTTACATATTCATTTATAACGCATGAATTAATGTATCAAATCAGTTAAAACTCATATGACATGTTCCTAATTTTTTGTACTATTTTTTGGTATAAACACATCCACCTATCTGCAAAAAAAAAATTTCACAAACTTTTAATAGATGCATGTGGTCTGCAGTGGGTACCATTCTGTCTCACTGCCACCTTTTGCGCCTAATCTTATTGTACAGTCCAAGCAGCATCACAAGTGTCAACAAAAAGATTCACAGTCTAATCATCACATTTGAATAATATATATTGTAAATTGAAAGGGCATGTGTAAGAGTTTGCCGACAGGGTTTTATAACCGGTATTTGTGCTATAAACTTATTAGACCAGACATGGACTACAGTAATGCTAAAATGTGCACTCTTGGAATAGAAGTTCATCCCCCAAAAAGCAGGCCAGGGGAAATACACACAAATAATGGACATGAATTGAAAAAGAAGAGTATGCAGGCCTGGGGGTCATACGGGGCCCGCGGGGGATTATCCGATATTGCCGTACGGCAATATCAGTTATACTAGTTATTCTTATTATTATTCAGCTCAGGAAAACTGCGATTACATCAAAAATATTATAGATACTACGTTACAAGTCAAGGGTAATATGCAACTCCATTGCGTGCTACTTCATACGAAATTTCATGATCAAATTTCGTGATACTTATGAGTTATGAGGAAAATATAAAATAAATTTCTGGCGCAGGTTTCTGAGAACCTAAGCATAACTGAGACCTGTTGATTTTTTGAAAGATACCTTGACAAAGTCTCCAGTGCAGAAAGGCGTCTCGTGGAGATTTCATGAACACATTTCAAGATATGATTTTTTGAAAATTGGATATCCCGAAAACTGACCAAAATTTTTCTGAAAAACAGGGAAGGAATGCTCTTAGAGAGCTGAAAATGGGTGAACATACAGATGTACCCTAGTGTACCAACTTCACAAAGTTACGGACCGCTCGGACAAACGGTCTTGGCGCTACGGACGTCCAAAAACTCAATATTCAACTGCCCATATCTCGGTCCCTATTGCACCTACAGCAAAGTATTACATATCACAAGAAAGGTCTGTTTGTCAGCTTTCCAATGGTGTATAGCATTATAGTCTCAGACGCGCGGCGTAGAATCGCGTCAGACATTGAAAATATTTTGTCACTTTTTGCGCCCCTTGAAACGTTTTTGGCTGAAAAATCAATGAAGTTCTACGTGAATGTTGATGAATATTTTTTTACTTATTCCCTTGTTATGCCTCAATACTGTCCTCAAAGGAAATTTGCCTGCATCAAATGGTTTTTCCAAGAGAATTTTTTGAAATTCAGAATTGAAATGCACATTGCTCTGCTTCTACCAGTTCAAATTTCATGAAATTAATACCAAAAGATGCGTAAAATTATGGACTTCACTGTCCTCCAAGGGCAATTCCTTATTACTCATAGCCTATTTTACATAAAAGGTTTTATATATTCAATTATAACTTGTGAATTATTATTTCAAATCACTTAAAACTTAAGGCACATGTTGCTAATTTTTTGGCCTATTTTGTGATATAAGGACATCCTGCTATCTCCAATACTTTGCTGGTAAAATAAAGTACAAAAATCATTCACAGAAGCATCTTAGTCTGCTATCGGGACCATTCTGCCTCACTGCCAGGTTTTGCTCCCCAGCACCAGCATTATGCCATGCAAAGAGCAGCACACTCAAACACGCTCATCAACAATAAGGTACAGGCTTACGCATATCACGACAGGGGAATGATACACATTGAAGGAAAGGCCTTTGTAAGCGTTGCGTGAAAAGGTATATATGTCCTATATTACGGCACTGAAACACCTTAATAGTATGAGCAGACACGCGTATACATAAAAATGATGGAAGTGAATTGAAAGGGGAGAATAAGCAGGGCTAGGGTCAAACGGGGCCCGCGGGGGATTATCCGATATTGCCGTACGGCAATATCAGTTATACTAGTTATTATTATTATTATTATTGCAGTCAGGAAAACTGTGATTACTACAAAACTATTAAAGATCCTGTTTTACAAGTCAAGGGTAATTTGCGACTCCATTGCGCGCTACTTCATACGAAATTTCATGATCAAATTTCGTGATGCTTATGAGTTATGAGGAAAATATAAAAAAAATTTCCGGCGCAGGTTTCTGAGAACCTAAGCATAACTGAGACCTGTTGATTTTTTGTAAGATGCCTTGACAAAGTCTCCAGTGCAAAAAGGCGTCTCGTGGAGATTTCATGAACACATTTTAAGATATGATTTTTTGAAAATTTGATATCCCGAAAACTGACCAAAATTTTGTTGAAAAACAGGGAAAGAATGCTCTTAGAGAGCTGAAAATGGGTGGACATACAGATGTACCACAGTGTACCAACTTCACAAAGTTACGGACCGCTCGGACCAACGGTCTTTGCGCTACGGACGTCCAAAAATGCAATTTTCAAGTGGCCATATCTCGGTCCCTATTTAAGCTACAACAAAGTTTGACATATCACAAGAAAGGTCTGTTTGTCAGCTTTCCAATGGTGTATAGCATGATGGTGTCAGACGCGCGGCGTAGAATTGCGTCAGACATTGAAAATTTCATGTCACTTTTTGCACCTTTCAAAACATTTTTGGCTAAAAAATCTATGAAGTTCTTCTTGGATGCTCGTGAATATTTTTTTCTATATACCTATGTTAGGCCTACGCTTGCGGGCGGGGGATTATATTGATATTGTTCGTTTTACTATTATTATTATAATCCCCCGCTCGCGCAGCGGCGGGGGATTATATTGATATTCTTCTTTTACCTTTTATTATTATTCTTATTATTCTTATTCAGCTCAGAAAAACTGCGATCATTTCAAAACTATTAGAGATAATGTTTTGAAAAGCAAGGATGATATGCAACTCCCGTGCGTGCCATTACTCACAAAATTTCATGATCAAATTTCATGATACTGATGAGTTATCGAGGAAATTAAAAATAAATTTCCGGAAACGTTTCCAGGAGAACCAAAGAAACCTGGGCTTTGCTGATTTTTTCTAAGGTACCTTGACTAAGTTTCTAGTGCAGAAAGGCGTTTCATGGAGATTTCATGAATACATTTCAAGATATGATTTTTTGAAAATTGGACATCTCGAAAATTGACTGACATTTTTTTGAAAAACAGGGAAAGAATGCTTGTAGAAAGCTGAAAATAGGTTTACTGACAGACCTTCCCTAGTGTACCAACTTCACAAAGTTACGGATCCCTCGAACAAACGGTCTCGGCGCTACGGACGTCCAAAAATGCAATTTTCAAGTGGCCATATCTCGGTCCCTATTTAAGCTACAGCAAAGTGTGACTTATCACAAGAAAGGTCTGTTTGTCAGCTTTCCGATGGTGTATGGCATTATAGTGTCAGACGCGCGGCGTAGAATCGCGTCGGCCATTGAAAATTTTATGTCATTTATTGGCCCTATCAAAATGTTTTCCCTAAAAAAGTGTATGAAGAACTTCATGGATGTTCATCAATAATTTATACGGGCTACCCAGGTTGGGCCTCCATATTGTGCCAAAAGGAAATTTGCCTAAATCAAATACTTTTTCCTAGAGAATTTTTTTTAATTTCAAAATTGAAACGTAAATTGCTCTGGTTGTAATCGTTCAAATCTCATGAAATTAACACCAAAAAATGTGTTAAATTACGCCCTCCAGCAAGCTACAGGGATATCTTCCTTTTACCTTTAACCAATTTTACATATAACATTTTATATATTCAATTATAAGTCATTCATTATTTATCAAAATCAATTAAAACTGATTTGTCATGTTCCTAATTTTTTGCTCTATTTTTGCATGTAAGCAGAGCTCCATAACTTGCATGGTTTGTCTACAATAACCCATTAGGGTTAGGGTTTCACCTACCATTCACTGGAAATGTATTGCTTTGAGGGTGGTACCGCTGGGCACCAAACACAGGTCTCCATGCCAAGCGATGTCTGATTCAATATATGAGCCTCTTCAAGAATTCATCATGAAGGCCATGAACTGGTTGAAGGGAGTAAGCAGGGCAAGGGAGACGGGGGGGCGCGGGGGATTATCCGATATTGCCGTACGGCAATATCAGTTATACTAGTTATTATTATTATTATTATTCAGCTCAGAAAAACTGCGATTACTTCAAAACTATTACAGATACTACGCTACAAGTCAAGGGTAATATGCAACTCCATTGCGTGCTACTTCACACGAAATTTCATGATCAAATTTCATGACACTAATAAGTTATGAGGAAAATATAAAAAAAATTTCCGGCGCAGGTTTCTCAGAACCTAAGCATAACTGAGACCTGTTGATTTTTTGTAAGATACCTTGACAAAGTCTCCAGTGCAGAAAGGCGTCTCGTGGAGATTTCATGAATACATTTCAAGATATGATTTTTTGAAAAATAGACATCCCGAAAACTGACCAAAATTTTTCTGAAAAACAGGGAAGGAATGCTCGTAGAGAGCTGGAAATGGGTGCCCATACAGACGTACCCCAGTGTACAAACTTTACAAAGTTTTGGACTGCTCGGACAAACGGTCTGTGCGCTACGGACGCACAAAAACTCAAACTTCAAGTGGTCATATCTCAGTCCCTATTTGAGCTACAGACTAGTTTCACATATCACAAGAAAGGTCTGTTTCTCAGCTTTCCAATGGTATATAGCATTATAGTCTCATACGCACGGCGTAGAATCGCGTCGGACATTGAAAATTTCATGTCACTTTTTGCACTCACAAAAGTGTTTTAGGCTAAAAAATCTATGAAGTACTTCATGGATGTTCATCAATAATTTATGTGGGCTACCCAGGTTGGGCCTCCATATTGTGCCAAAAGGAAATTTGCCTACATCAAATATTTTTTCCTAGAGAATTTTTTTAATTTCAAAATTGAAACGTAAATTGCTCAGCTTCTACTTATTCAAATTTCATGAAATTAATACCAAAAGATGCGTAAAAATACAGGCTTTTGACTTGCTTAAGGGCATTCACCTCACACAAACACCCTATTTTACATAGATCATTTTACATATTCAATCATAACTCATGACTTACTGCTTCAATTCAGTTACAACTCAAAAATCATGTTGCTAATTTTTTGGCCTATTTTGTGGTATAAACACATCCACCTATCTCGAAAAAAAAAAATTTTCAAACTTTTAACACATGCATGTGGTCAGCAGTCGGGGCCATCCTGTCTCAGTGCCACCTTTTACAAGACCTAACCTTACTGTACTGTCAAAGCAGCTGAACTAGCGAATAATATACATTGTACATTGAAAGGGTATGATGCATATAGGGGTTTCACATAGGCTGTTATATTGTGTATTAGTGCAATAGACTTATTAGGGCAGGCAAGGACTATTGTAATGATGTGATGTGCCCTCTTGGAATCGAAGTTCATCCCCCAAAAACCAGGCCAGGGGACATACACAAAAATAGTGGACATGAATTTCAAAAGAAGCGTATGCAGGCCTGGGGGTAATACGGGGCCCGCGGGGGATTATCCGATATTGCCGTACGGCAATATCAGTTATACTAGTTCTTATTATTATTATGAATTCCCCGTAGGGGAATTCATCTTGTTATTGCTACTTTTTTTATTCTTATTATTATTCAGCTCAGGAAAACTGTGATTACTGCAAAACTATTAGAGATAACATCCTGAAACCTCAAACACAATATGTGACTCCATTGCGCGCTACTTCACACGAAATTTCTTGATCAAATTTCATGATACTTATGAGTTATGAGGAAAATATAAAACAAATTTCCGGCGCAGGTTTCTGAGAACCTAAGCATAACTGAGACCTGTTGATTTTTTGTAAGATACCTTGACAAAGTCTCCAGTGCAGAAAGGCGTCCTGTGGAGATTTCATGAATACATTTCAAGATATGATTTTTTGAAAAATAGACATCCCGAAAACTGACCAAAATTTTTTCTAAAAACAGGGAAGGAATGCACTTAGAGAGCTGAAAATGGGTGCACATACAGACCTAACCCAGTGTACAAACTTCACAAAGTTACGGACTGCTCGGACAAACGGTCTCTGCGCCACGCACGCACAAAAACTCAAACTTCAAGTGGCCATATCTCGGTCCCTATGGCAGCTACAGACTAGTTTCACATATCACAAGAAAGGTCTGTTTCTCAGCTTTCCATTGATGTATAGCATTATAGTCTCAGACGCACGGCGTAGAATCGCGTCAGACATTGAAAATTTTTTGTCATTTTTTGCACTCACAAAAGTGTTTTAGGCTAAAAAATCTATGAAGTACTTCATGGATGTTCATTAATAATTTATGTGGGCTACCCAAGTTGGGCCTCCATATTGTGGCAAAAAGAAATTTGCCTACATCAAATACTTTTTCCTAGAGAATTTTTTTAATTTCAAAATTGAAACGTAAATTGCTCAGCTTCTACTTATTCAAATTTCATGAAATTAACACCAAAAGATGCGTAAAAATACAGGCTTTTGACTTGCGTAAGGGCATTCACCTCACACATACACCCGATTTTACATAGATCATTTTACATATTCAATCATAACTCATGACTTACTGCTTCAAATCAGTTACAACTCATAAATCATGTTGCTAATTTTTTGGCCTATTTTGTGGTATAAACACATCCACCTATCTCGAAAAAAAAAAATTTCAAACTTTTAACAGATGCATGTGGTCTGCAGTCGGGGCCATCCTGTCTCAGTGCCACCTTTTACAAGACCTAACCTTACTGTACTGTCAAAGCAGCTGAACTAGCGAATAATATACATTGTACATTGAAAGGGTATGATGCATATAAGGGTTTCACATAGGCTGTTATATTGTGTATTAGTGCAATAGACTTATTAGGGCTGGCAGGGACTATTGTAATGATGTGATGTGCCCTCTTGGAATCGAAGTTCATCCCCCAAAAACCAGGCCACGGGACATACACAAAAATAGTGGACATCAATTTCAAAAGAAGCGTATGCAGGCCTGGGGGTAATACGGGGCCCGCGGGGGATTATCCGATATTGCCGTACGGCAATATCAGTTATACTAGTTATAATCCCCCGCCGCTTGCGGGGGATTACATTGATATTGTTCGTTTTATTATTATTATTATTATTATTATTATTCTTATTCAGCTCAGGAAAACTGCGATTACTTCAAAACTATTAGAGATATTGGTTTACAAGTGAAGGATGATATGCAACTCCCGTGCGTGCTATTACTCGCAAAATTTCATGATCAAATTTCAAGACACTTATGAATTATGAGGAAAATACAAAAAAAATTTCCGGCGCAGGTTTCTGAGAACCTACGCATAACTGGGACCTGTTGATTTTTTGTGAGATACCTTGACAAAGTCTCCAGTGCAGAAAGGCGTGTCGTGGAGATTTCATGAACACATTTCAAGATATGATTTTTTGAAAATTTGACATCCCGAAAATTGACTGAAATTTTTTTGAAAAACAGGGAAGGAATGCTCGTAGAAAGCTGAAAGTAGGTAAACATACAGACCTACCCTAGTGTACTAACTTCACAAAGTTACGGACTGCTCGGACAAACGGTCTTGGCGCTACGGACGCACAAAAACTCAAACTTCAAGTGGCCATATCTCAGTCCCTTTTTCAGTTACCGACTAGTTTTACATATCACAAGAAAGGTCTGTTTCTCAGCTTTCCAATGGTATATAGCATTATAGTCTCAGACGCACGGCGTAGAATCGCGTCGGACATTGAAAATTTTTTTTCACTTTTAGCACTCACAAAAGTGTTTTAGGCTAAAAAATCTATGAAGTACTTCATGGATGTTCATCAATAATTTATGACGGCTACCCAGGTTGAACCTCCATATTGTGCCAAAAGGAAATTTGCCTACATTAAATACTTTTTTCTAGAGAATTTTTTTAATTTCAAAACTGAAACGTAAATTGCTCAGCTTCTACTTATTCAAATTTCATGAAATTAACACCAAAAGATGCGTAAAAATACAGGCTTTTGACTTGCGTAAGGGCATTCACGTCACACAAACACCCTATTTTACATAGCTCACTTTACATATTCAATCATAACTCATGACTTACTGTTTCAAATCAGTTACAACTCATAAATCATGTTGCTAATTTTTTGACCTATTTTGTGGTATAAACACATCCACCTATCTCGAAAAAAAAAAATTTCAAACTTTTAACAGATGCATGTGGTCTGCAGTCGGGGCCATCCTGTCTCAGTGCCACCTTACTGTACTGTCAAAGCAGCTGAACTAGCGAATAATATACATTGTACATTGAAAGGGTATGATGCATATAAGGGTTTCACATAGGCTGTTATATTGTGTATTAGTGCAATAGACTTATTAGGGCAGGCAGGGACTATTGTAATGATGTGATGTGCCCTCTTGGAATCGAAGTTCATCCCCCAAAAACCAGGCCAGGGGACATACACAAAAATAGTGGACATAAATTTCAAAAGAAGGGTATGCAGGCCTGGGGGTAATACGGGGCCCGCGGGGGATTATCCGATATTGCCGTACGGCAATATCAGTTATACTAGTTATTATTATAATCCCCCGCAGCGACAGCGTCGCGGGGGATTATATTGATATTCTACAATTACCTTTTATTCTTCTTATTATTCAGCTCAGGAAAACTGTGATTTCTTCAAAACCATTACAGATAATGTCCCGAAACCTCATAGACAATATGTGACTCCTTTGCGTGCTACTTGTCGCGAAATTTTGTGATAAAATTTCATGATGCTAACGCGTTATTGAGATAATAAAAAATAAATTTCTGTCAACGTTTCCAGGAGAATGAAAGCATCTTGGGCTTTGCTGATTTTTTGTAAGATACCTTGACAAAGTTTCCAGTGCGGAAAGGCGGCTCATGGAAATTTCATGATTAGCTTCAGAGATATGAATTTTTCAAAATTGGATGTCATGAAAATTTTCTAACATTTTTCTGGAAAACAGGGAAAGAATGCTCGTAGAAAGCTGAAAATGGAAACACTTACAGATGTACCCTACTGTACAAACTTCACAAAGTTACAGACCGCTCGCGCAATCGGTCTTGGCGCTACGGACGTCCAAAAACCTGATTTTAAAGTGCTCATATCTCGGTCCCTATTTGACCTACAGCAAAGTTTTACATATCACAAGAAAGGTCTGTTTCTTAGCTTTCCAATGGTATATAGCATTATAGTATCAGACGCGCGACGTAGAATCGCGTCAGACATTGAAAATTTTATGTCACTTTTTGTGCCTCTCAAAACGTTTTAGGCAAAAAAATCAATGAAGTTCTTTATAGATGTCGATGAATAATTTTTTACTTATTCCCTTGTTATACCTTCATACTGTCCTCAAAGGAAATTTGCCTACATCGTATGGTTTTCCCAAGAGAATTTTTTTAATTTCAAAATTGAAATTTTCATTGCTCTACTTCTAGTTATTCAAGTTTCATGCGAACCGCTCTGTACTGTCAAGGCAGCGTTTGTAGCATCAACAAACAATGCAGAGTGTAATCATCACATCGGAATGATATACATTGCACATTGAAAGGGCATCATGCGTAAGGGTTTCCTCATTTGGATTTATATCCTGTATTTGTACATTAAACTTATTAAGGCATACAGGCACTACAGTAATGGTGTTATGCGCACTCTTGGAATAGAACTTCATTCCCTACAAAGCGGGCCAGGGTAATACACAAAAATAATGGACATGAAATGAAAAAGAAGAGGATGCAGGCCTCGGGTCATACGGGGCCCGCGGGGGATTATCCGATATTGCCGTGCGGCAATATCAGTTATACTAGTTATTCTTTATTATAATCCCCCGCTCGCGAAGCGGCGGGGGATTATATTGATATTCTTCTTTTACCTTTTATTATTATTCTTATTATTCTTATTCAGCTCAGAAAAACTGCGATCATTTCAAAACTATTAGAGATAATGTTTTGAAAAGCAAGGATGATATGCAACTCCCGTGCGTGCTAATACTCACAAAATTTCATGATCAAATTTCATGATACTGATGAGTTATCGAGGAAATAAAAAATCAATTTCCGGAAACGTTTCCATGAGAACCAAAGAAAGCTGGGCTTTGCTGATTTTTTCTAAGGTACCTTGACTAAGTTTCTTGTGCAGAAAGGCGTTTCATGGAGATTTCATGAATACATTTCAAGATATGATTTTTTGAAAATTAGACATCCTGAAAATTGACTGAAATTTTTTGGAAAAACAGGGAAGGAATGCTCGTAGAAAGCTGAAAGTGGGTATACTTACAGACCTACCCTAGTGTACCAACTGCACAAAGTTACGGACCCCTCGCACAAACGGTCTCGGCGCTACGGACGTCCAAAAATGCAATTTTCAAGTGGCCATATCTCGGTCCCTATTTAAGCTACAGCAAAGTGTGACATATCACAAGAAAGGTCTGTTTCTCAGCTTTCCAATGGTGTATAGCATTATAGTGTCAGACGCGCGGCGTAGAATCGCGTCGGCCATTGAAAATTTTATGTCATTTTTTGGGCCTATCAATAAGTTTTCCCTCAAAAATTGTAAGAAGAACTTCATGGATGTTCATCAATAATTTATGTGGGCTACCCAGGTTGGCCCTCCATATTGTGCCGAAAGGAAATTTGCCTACATCAAATACTTTTTCCCAGAGAATTTTTTTAATTTCAAAATTGAAACGTAAATTGCTCAGGTTACAATCGTTCAAATCTCATGAAATTAACACCAAAAAATGTGTTAAATTACGCCCTCTAGCAAGCTACAGGGATATCTTCCTCTTACCTTTAACCAATTTTACATATAACATTTTATATATTCAATTATAACTCATTCATTATTTATCAAAATCAATAAAAACTGATTTGTCATCTTCCTAATTTTTTGCTCTATTTTTGCATGTAAGCACAGCTCCATAACTTGCATGGTTTGTCTACAACAACCCATTAGGGTTAGGGTTTCACCTACCATTCACTGCAAATGTATTGCTTTGAGGGTGGTACTGCTGGGCACCAAACACAGGTCTCCATGCCAAGCGATGTCTGATTTCAATATATGAGCCTCTTCAAGAATTCATCATAAAGGCCATGAACTGGTTGAAGGGAGTAAGCAGGGCAAGGGAGACAGGGGGGGCGCGGGGGATTATCCGATATTGCCGTACGGCAATATCAGTTATACTAGTTATTCTTATTCTTCCAACTTTTTGACTTTTTTGAATTTTGAATAACTTCTTTATCAGAAGACATATGTCAATTAGCATCTATACAGCATTAAGACACTATAAAATTCCTTCTATGCTGGGAATTACACATCGGAATTCCGTTTGACATAGGAATTACTGGCAATCTTCACAAAAAATTTCCGATTCCGGTTTTGGGAAATCTGTCAGTCAGAATGTTATGAAATTTTTTCCTGTTAATCTCTAATGGACTATGCATTGCGGAAAGGAGCCTAGTGGCTATAGGGTGAATAGCTTTGGAGAAAAAAAAGTTCAAAATTGGAACATAGAGAAATTTCGAGGGGTGATGTCATGAAAACCATGATTGAAATGTCAGATTTTTATGTCCTTACAGGAATTGTTGCTACTACTGGGGTATAGTGTTATTGCAAAAGTATGGCATCCTAGGGCCTATACTTTTTGTGCCACAGGGCCTCAAAAGTCGAACATATGATGGGCTGTATCTCCCTTAATATTGATCCTAGAAAGAAAAAATGGCCATTTTTGGAAACCTCAGAATGTCAGCTTTATTATGTGTTATTCAATCTGAAAATCCTATAACCAGAAATTACTCTTGCCTTATGTAATGTAGATTCAACAATGAAGACTGGTAAGAATTTGCAAGATTCCTTAAACAAATTAGCTCTGAGAAATGATGTAATGGGAGTTGATCGCTTCCTCATAATGAACTAACAGTATATTCAACAAAAACTCAAAAATTAATCACTTTCAATGAGCTTCATACTATTATGAAATAAATTATAACATATCCTATTAATGAATAGACATGAAATAAAGACCAAAAGATGCGTAATGGACATGTTTATATCCAACTACCATTGATATCATAGGCCTAACTTCAATAGTTTTGGAGTTATATCGAAAAAACTATTTTTTATGGGTTTCATACTGGTTTTAATAGCGTTTTGCAAGTCAAATGCTACCATCCTCAATACTGACAGCAGATAAACACCATATGAATACTTCTGCACTGATTTCTGAATTCATATTGAGTAGAACGGTTGGTTCAGCAGATTAGGACAATTTTTACATGCTTATATGGCACTGCTGTGACTGTATATCAAGATGTTTCTGCCAAGGTGAAGAAAACTTGTGGCAATTCTCGTTGGAGTTCAGAAAATAGTCTTGAGGGACTGGACATCCTGTGACAAATGCCGAACAATTTTCTTCTGTGTATGCTGCATTGTTAAAATGGATTAGAGCTAGAAAGGTAGATGTAAGTGGTACATGGATCCCTAAATGGGGTGTTACTGTTAGGGGATTCATTGCTCAAGCTTCCGCTTAAATTAAACTATCATTTTGAATTCAATATGTGTATTTATTGATTAAGCAGGCCTGTGTATGTCAAGTCAGATTGGGAGTAACTGTGCTGCCAATAGACTACCATTTCTGGATCCGACACTGATCCCTCAAATTGAAGGCTGTTTAAGTTCTTGTTGTGGAAAGAAATTGGCCGTAAATTTGTTTTTAAAGAATACGCCAAATAAATAATACAATAAATAATCCTGTTTCTTTCAAGTGAGGCACATTAAAATGTTGCCTTTTACATCTAATCAAGGCAAGCAGAAGGAATGGAATGTCTGAGGACATAGCCCAACTTCTGGAACCTTCCATTTCCATGTGAATATTAAGCCTCAAAGCAGCCCGATGCACATGCCAGCTCTGCTCTTTTGTTTGTGACAACCACATATAGTCACACACATAGTTATACTATTCCACATGAATTCACAAGGTGTGTTCCTCAAACTAAGTTCAAAGTTTTCTAAATGGTCATGCCTTTGAACACTGTTGAAGGCTTTCTGAGAATCATTTGTGATGATGCAAACAAGGTTTGATTGTTTGCTGATTCTAGATGATGTCTCCAGATCAAACATTTGTTGAATCCACTAAAAGAATGGAAAGGACTTGGGAAGATTCTCATAAAAACATTGGATGATAGCAGTAAAATGAGATGAATTGTCAACTATTGAATAAAGTCGACCGCTCGGCGCAAAAAGGAGCTTAGTGGAAAAGTGTGATTTTGAGAAAAAGGCCCTTTTGTTTTGAACAGTTGTTTTCAGTTCTGGCTCGGTGAGTGCGGGTCCGATTTGAATGATTTTAGGTATGTAAATGAATATAGCCATTTTCTACAACTATATGTAAAAATAATTTTACTAATATGGTTATTTTTCATGATATAAGACCAATGCTCCTTCTTACATTAAAGAAAGCATTATCAGTCGGCGAAAAAAGGAGCATAGATGCACTAAGCTCCTTTTAGCGCTGACTGGTTTCTGTAGTCATTCGGAGCAAAAACGAGCTTAGAGCTAGTATTTTTACTATCATTGTTACAGTAGACGAATCTCAAGTGCTTACAGATGCCCTACATTCAGCTGTTTTCAGAGCGTCAATGATGTCATTGGAGGAGTTGCTGCTATCTCCAACATTGAAATAAGCTGTGTTTTCATTGACTCATAGAGCACTCAGTGATGTGTATAAAAACCCAGTGACGTGTATCACTGTTATGCTAAAAGATAGAGCAGATGGAAGTGAGTCAGAAGCAGTGCACTAGATGTGTCATACTTCTGAGACATTGCTCTGTTGATGAAGTGTTGAGATATTCTGCGCAATAATACCTTGTCCACAAGAACTTGGGGGACTGGTTCAGATTTCGTTTGTGTGTTTTTAATATATTTTGCGGGTTGAGAAAAGTCTGTTTTCTTTGGGTAGTGTTGGGGCCTGGGGGGTTGAAAGTGTGTGTTTGTTTTTTTAGGGGGGGGGGGATTTGTTTTGCGGTGGGTGTGTCTTTGCAGGGGGACTGGCATTTGAAATTGTGCTTTTTTTTGGGGGGGGAGAGTGGGTTGCATGGGGGTCGGGACTGAAACTGAAAATTATTTGCAAGGTTGGA
The DNA here is from genome assembly GCA_026936325.1 of Platynereis dumerilii. NCBI lineage: Eukaryota > Metazoa > Annelida > Polychaeta > Phyllodocida > Nereididae > Platynereis > Platynereis dumerilii. Next base: position 43,639 of record JAPTHN010000078.1, read on the forward strand.
CATATCATGATTAAATTAGGCATTTTTGTTGAAGATCTCAGGTCTCAAATTGCTACTTCAAGCCATCTTACAACAATTCTCATTTCCACATGTGTGATCCAGTATGGCATCATGTTAATTTCAAAAGCATATATATATATTATGATCTTTTTTCTGTTTTTTAAACTGTCCAATTCATCTTGCTGATGTTTCTTTTGTGTGAAACCAGAAACAATAATTATAATCCAACATGATTTACCGATTATAACAGTTTGGTAAAACTGTGAAATGTTTGGGATTTTGTTTGCTCCCATGCCCTGACATTCCTTGAGAAGCTTGTGAGGTCATTGTGAGACTAATTACTCATATGCTTTTGCATGGTATGTATAGGCTATGAGTCAGTCACACATTTATGAGGCTTGTGTTAATTATTGTCAATCTTACTAATACAAGTGGCAGAGTGAGGTCTCTCTCAGCCGCAATTCATTGATTTTCTTGATCTCCGTACTACCTGCTCCACCTAGCAAAACTTTCTGTTTCCATGGCAACCACAGAATGACTTAAAAATGTCCAAAATTTTGGAAGTCCATTCCAAAACTGCTGAATTTTATCCTGTAAAAAATTCATAGTTCTAGATTGAAAATAAGTGTCCATATAAAAAAAAAGCCGTGAACTTTCTGAATGCCCCTCGTATTGTGCTAGCAATATGAGATACTTTCTCTTAAAGCTGATCTTCCAAGATCTCAGAACTTTGTGAGTTTGGTTCCAACTGATACTTGGAAGTAGTACAAAACACAAGGGCATGAATCTCGTTTGGAGGTTGGACAGTGTGCATTCTGTAGTTCCATGCAAGTGACTTGCCCCCATGATATTCCGGTACACTCTACTCACAACATTTGGTAGATGACAAAGTTACAACAGCCATGGAGTTTGAGATTGCTATTGAACTGTAAAGTATTGTGATGCCAAGAGCTCTGGAATGGGAAGACTAATAATTCCTGTATCAACAATTTAACCTCAACTATTGGCTCATTCAGCCTGTTTCCCACATCGGATGTTGAACCATACATGCATTCTTGTACTTGATAAACAAATATGATGCTTGATGGGAAGGTCAGGAAAACCAGATTGAGGTTAATGAGTTTGAAGTCACGGAAAGTTGTGAATGATGTGGCAAAAAAAGTTAGCGCCTACAATATATTCTGCCAAAATATTATGACAAATCCTTTGGAATAAAGGTTCAACTTCTTGTGGTAGAACTTAATTGCAGGAATTTTGACAATTCATGAGAGTATACAGTCAATGTATGATTGCAACTGGAAACTACAAATTCATTATTGTCAGAATTAATCGTAATTTGAAGCTTGTACCATTATCTATTAATGAATCTTACTGATGATACCTAGCATTTTCAGTACTTTTTCTGCAGTTGCTGCATCATTAATGGGTAATTAGAGATTAATAGGTGTGCACAATTTAAAAACCAGGATACCGATCCTACAAGATACTTAAAATCTGCCATATGGTGCCATTAGTTGAGTCCAGAAGCAATTTTATATGGAGCTATATGAGAAAACATATTTGAAATTGTATGTAATTTAGGCAGTTTTTACCAATTTCTGTGAAAAATTAAATATCTAATTTCCTGTGTCACATTCTCATGACAAATCACATATCTATCTGATAGGAAAATTAATTTTATTTCATATGATACTATTTTGAAGACTCTGTGACAAACTGCTATCAAGTTATAAGACAAAATGTAACATAAAATCATAGAAAAATAGGCGATTTACGTCGAAATTGACAACAAATGTTGAGGGCTCTTGAGGCAGGGTTTCCCTTCACCCTAGACCAAAATGAATATCATATTTGGATTCCCCATACCCAAAAGCATGGGAAACCAAACAGGAGGCTATTAAAATCTACATCGTTTGTATTCTGAACAGGTCTACCTAGTGGTGCATGCAGCACCAAAGGTCATGTATCGACACGAGTAATGAAGACCCATTCAAGATCCCAAGGGCAGATAATCGTGGTCTTAACATTGTACAAACCGTGTATTTTAGATGGTCATAAACATCACTAGGCCTATATATAGTATATTGTCAGCCAAAAGCTAAGGCCTTAATGGCTAAAGTCACTTCTAAAGGGCATTTTTGCACTTTTGGTACTTTGGGAAGCGTATGACACTAATCAATACACATGAAAGAAAAAACTGTATTTCAAATAATATATGTGCTTCGAAACTCGAATTTATGTTTTGCACATTATTTTAATTTAACAGGGCCATGTTGACAATATAGCTCATTGGTATCGAGGAAAAATGATCCATTAAATTGCTAGGAAAAAGACAAAAAATGTGTATTCAAACTTTTTGGTAATCGGAACAAAGATGGCCTTAGTTTCTATTTCTCAGAGATTTGAAAAAATAATAAAAATACATACACCAGTTACCTTTTGGGTGACTATAACCAAAACAATGCATACCATAAAAGGGGTAAAGTTGGCAATCCGGGGTGAAGTTGGAACGCTATTTTGACCCACTTAATGGCCGAAATGCCAACTTTTCCTTACTGACATGTATGCCAATAGCGGGCGTTAGTGGAACTCTCCTTTTTCCAGCTCTCCTGTGTTGACGAGCAGAATGAAACTATTTCCGGAAACATCAGCCTGGTAATTTACAATGGAGCCGTGGTTTCTAAGGTCCGTAGCAAAGACTAATCAGCCTGACAGTACTGGAATATGGTGGCAATCCATGCTAAACATTCCATTTAAGACTCGGCAATGCAAATCTGTAATGTTTCAATGGATTAAAAGTGCCCTGGGGCCTGGAATGCCAGCTCCACTGACTCAGCAATGGTACAAAATGGCAGCTTGTTCCCGGAAATAGTTTTATACTTTTGTCAATAACTTTGAGTACATACTTTTCAGATACAGTTTTGAGTTCAAAAGTGGAAGTGATTTCCTTTGTGAGGGTGTCTCTGTAAGATTTGTTAATAGGTTGCGTAATATCATTAGCCAATGAGGGTCCTGTACCAGTAAAATACTTATTAAATCCGTTTGCTATCGTTTGCGAATCAAAACAAGGCAGCATTATTTTCTTCAGCATTACTAATAATATCTTTTATAGTTCTCCATGTGCTTTTTATATCACTTTGGTATTTAGCAAAGCAGGATGTGTAATAGCTCTTTTCAGCTTCTCTAATACTTCTCTTCAAAATTCAATCAGTGGAATGTAAAACAAAAAGCCACTTACTTTTTTGAATGGTGAGGGGTTCCGAGCTAAAAAACCATGGGAAAAGAGGTCTCTTACAGACGTCCATAGCGTCAGTGGCATTTAACTACACTGTTTCTCTAGACGTCTGGCAGGGCCATCAACTGGTTGCCTACTGACGGTCTAGTTCACATATTTTTCTTACATCTACTGACACTGATATTTTCAGTAGTCAGATCTAAATTGCTGCTAACAGACGTCTAGTTATGCAACAATGTGGCACTTACAGACGTCTGTATTCCATGCTATTGGCTAATGTACTGACACTGATATTTTCAGTATTCAAAGCTAAATGGCTGCTAACAGACGTCCAGTGTTTAAACAAATCTGCTAGATGCAGATGTCTGGAGCAGTTCATATTGTTTACTCTCCGGACTGTCTGCATGGTTGCTGCAATTGACCTTTGCAGACGTCTCCAAAGAACCAAAACTCAAGCCATCCAGACAAAGCTCTGCTTGGCTGGAAGCACTAAACAGGAGTGTATACAGATATCTCCAAACAACCACAATTTAAGCCAGCCAGACTAACCATTGTCTAGACCACATTGGCTATAAGTACTAAGAAAGGAGTGTCTGTACAGACGTCTCCAAACAACAAAAACATCAGCGATACCAACAAATCCTTGGCTGGACCACAATGGCTACAACTTAAGACAACTTATTTCATTAAAATTACAGACTATACTGCAGATGGCTCATTCTCACAACTGACAATAATGATAAATATCTTTGAAAAGATTTATTCAAATGTCTCACAAGACACACATCATAAATAATTTATTCAATTTGAGTACATTTTAACATCAGTATTGTATTTGCCACTTGTCACAAAAAAATATATATAACAGTTTGGTACATATCCAGTCATTCATGAGGTAATAATACATTTGATATTATTAGGAGTATGGCAGGCCCAGGGATGACAGGATGCTGAAGGTTTTAAATAAGAGGACAATTAATTGAATTGAATTAATATTTGTTAATGCTTAATCTTTTTGGTTTTCTTCTGGCTGTACAGAGGCGCTTCTGGGTCATCACAAAATGTTATTTTTTTGTTGATCAATAGCATCCACCTGAAAGAGATAAACAAACATTAGATCAAAAACCTGATTATGATCATGAGATAGATAGATAGACAGATAGATAGATAGATAGAAAGATAGAATATCTGATAGATAGATATACATTCATACATAAATATCAGAAAAATGGACAGATAAGTAGATAGATATTGCAGGATAAGTTTATTTAAAAATCATAGATAGATAGATAGGATAGATAGATAGGATAGATAGATAGGATAGATAGATAGGATAGATAGATAGGATAGATAGATAGGATAGATAGATAGGATAGATAGATAGGATAGATAGATAGGATAGATAGGATAGATAGATAGGATAGATAGATAGGATAGATAGATAAATAGATAGATAGATAGATAGATAGATAGATAGATAGATAGATCTAGATAAATAGATAGATAGATAGATAGATAAATAGATAGATAGATAGATAGATAGATAGATAGATAGATAGACCTAGATGCAGCAAGGTGCATGAACACCTAGATGCAGCAAGGTGCATGATAAGTAAAATAATATTTTGTTCTTATCTTTCACATCATATTATTGTGTCATGTCAGGGCAACTTAACATATTAATGAATCAAAACTTCAATTTGTAATTGGATAAAGAATACACAGAGTTTTTAAGTTTTGATGAAATAATAATCAAAGTGGTCCTTTTACAATGTATTTGGGAGATAAATAGCTCTTGGTTAACTGATAAGCTTGGGGATATAGGGGTACAATTATAGGGGTAACAATTACATAACATCAGATGTTAACTCATATCATCCTTTATCAACCCCTATGTTTAAGATATCTCTTCATCTGATTCAAAGCATAATAATTGAACATTCAAATATCATTCACACCCTCATTATGAATATCATTTGAAATACATTTTATGAAGCAAAAGTAATTTCACATTTACATGGACTTGCTTGATCTAATAGCTTTAAATCCAACTTATTTATCAGATACCTAGCATGGTGTTTCACTTGCTTTTATACCTTGTTGAGGATACTAAATTCAAAAGTATATTCTTTGAATAAAATCAAGTTAAATTAATTTCCTGTTCTAAGTGGAATGTATTGCAGTATTTGAAAAACACATGGCTCTGGCATAACTACATTTTCTAAAAATTTTTACATGTTGTGAAAATCCAGATAAACAGTGCTTTGTACAATAATTATTAAGTGTTGCTAAAAGATTACTGACTGTTTTTGACTGCATTACTTATTTTTATTCTTATGTTTTTATGACAGATGTATCTTCATGATATTCCATGTCGAATAAAAGTTTATATATTTAATCCAAAATACTTTTAAAAACAATTTTTTAACCTGGAACATATGCTACATGCTATTATGACATATGTATCTCCAATATATATATAAAACTTTTTTTTTTCTTTTTGTTTATTTATTTATTTATTTTGCTCTTATATGATAATAATTCATTTGCAATATTTTTTCTAGTACTTAATGGTAGCTATATATGGTTGCTATATATATGCTTATAATACAGATAGTCCTATTAAATTTGTTATGATCATTTTCAACTCTTATTTATGCTGTTATTGTGCAACACCAATTTGATTTTTCCCTGTACAATGGTGCTCCTTACTTGCAGTATTTTGCTACAACAACTCTTAACTATATATCTTTACAAGAAATAATGTATTTTTAATATATATATGTCTTAGATAATTATTGTCGTTTTTATAATTGTACTTAATTGGTGCTTCTACTATTAGATGTAGCTTCTATCCCTCCTTTTGTACATATATATCTCCTATCTGGTCTTTTAGTAGTTGTAGTTGTTTTTACACTTTGCTTTCTTATTATGACAAATGTATCTTGTTGATATTTTGTGTCAATAAAAACCTATATATATATATATGTATCTGTTTGATGCTTTTTTATGTCAATAAAATTCTATATCTATATATATATATATACATGTTAATAGCTTACCTTAGATGTGGACACTTCTGAGTTTCCAAATGAAATGAAGTGTTTCTTCAAACCCTGAGCAGATCTTCTGGCTTCCCACCTGTTAACCAATCAGCAGCAAGAAAAGTCTCCACCAGGTGGCTAGTTGGTCAGTCATAGTACCAGATTCATACACGGGGGTGTTTTCCACTCCCTCCCAATTTCAAAGACCAATCAGGGCACACTGACCCTCTACTAGAGTGGGGGGGGGGCAGGTCAGCTGGTTCGCAGATGATAGGGGCACCACTATCATCTGAGCAGCAGAGAAGAGAGGACATCTCTAAACAGCATTATTAGTAAGGTAGGTATATTCATCATGTGAATTTTCAAATCTAATCCAACTTTTGATTTGTTTCTTATATTATTGCAATATTGGATTGCCAGCTATATCAATGTATGACTAAAATATGTTTTTTACCAGTTAGGCCCATACACATAACATGATGAAAAGAAAAAAAAATTTTGCCTTTCTCTTATAGTTACACATTCATAGATTATATATATACGTGTATATTGCACCATTATGTGTTGAAAACCATAATGATATTAAATAATATTACAATCTTTTTATATATAATATTTATGAAGGAAAGCATTATTTATATTCATTTTTTGTTTTCTGTTTAAGGTTTCTGGTAATCCGGACCAATGGACTATCACAAGTAAGTAGGCCATCAATTTTATTACATTGGATTATGGTAAAGTATGAGGTTGGGTATGATAAGTTGATGCCAACAGACAGTAGTAGTATTGACAGACACTCATTAGATATAATTGGTGGTGCTGCATGCAGTAATATGGGAAATGATGGAGAGGAAACCAGTGGGATAAATACAAATTGAAAATACAAAGTTGTATATTTGTTGTAAACATAATTGGATAAATTGTTTATCAATTGCTAGATAATGATTATTTTTGAATGCTACCTCCCAGGGAAGGAACAACGAAAAGTTTACTTGTACTTCAGCACTTTTATTGCACACTTGAAGATCAAGGTTTCGAGATCAAGGTTTCAAGATCAAGGTTTCAAGGTGAAAAAGATTGTGCATACTCCTGGGTACACTGTAGCATCCAAGGTCTATCAAGATACTCATATACATAGTCAACCTTATGAGCATCAAAATTTAGTAAGCAATTTTAGAACATCTTCACATGTCCTGAGTTAAACTTCAACTAACTAAAAATTGCAGGATGCCCCACATGTGTAGGGAAACTGTGAATGCATCATGGAATACATGTTAAAACAATACATGTGCAATCCACAGCAATACCCAACACTCAATACAACATTGAAACATGGCAATTTATCACAGGTTGTGCAGAACAGCTGATCATGAGAAATGATGTGTGCAGTGTAATAGAATTTTATTATAATAAATTTGTGTAATAATTAATGAATATATATTTAAATAGGCAAATTAAAAATGAACCATAGTGAATGTTACACTCCCCACCTTGGATCCATGTGGGATCCAAAACAAAACAATAGGAGATCAAAGTAAAATTACACAAACTAAACAACACCTTCAAGCAAAACTATCTTAGTGACAGGTCTGACCAAATGAGTGGACCTTGTTTTTACAGTTACTGTTCTAACAAGACCATCTGAGCTATGCTTGATCTCTGTGACAAGACCCATTGGCCAAACACCTCTTGGTGTGACCTCACTTTTGATCAACACCAGGTCACCAATTTGAACACTTCTCACCTCTGACATCCACTTTTGTCTCCTTTGGAGTTCAGGGAGATACTCTAGGAGCCATCTTCGCCAAAACTCTTGAGCCAAGTGCTGTACACAGCGCCACCTGCGTTTGTAGAGATCAGCATTAGCAAACTGACCAGGAGACAAGTTTGGCTGACCCACTCAACACCTAAATGAGCCTTGTCGTGCTCTTCCTGGACAATCAAACGGGAAACTGGATGATCAAACGGAATAATAGTAGGATGTTTGCTCTGCTCAGAAACATCAGCACTTTTCAAACGACCCCCTACTCTCAATCTGCCCTCGGGATCCAACACCGGATCCAATGAAATCAAAGGACTTGACCTACTTACTGGAGAACCACTGGATAGAGAAGCTACCTCCTTACCATAAGACTGCAGCTGTGCACGTTTCACAATAACTAACTCTGCATCTTGAATCTCCTGTACAGAGAGCTTAGACTGATCAGAACGAATCTTGTGCCTCAGAATACCCTTCAACCTTAACAGCCATGCAACAGCATGCTTGAGACCATACCAGCTTGAGTAATGAGAAGACAGTCTATCAATAGGATGATCTGCACCATCCGCTGCAATGAGGTTGCACATGACTTTGACCTCTGGATCACCTACAGGGATCACGGGATCACAGCTCTCAACTTCCCATTCACTTTTATAAGACCGAAGAAATTTTGGACCTTTGCACCACTGATCTACATTCAATGAACTGACACTAGTACCCCTAGAAGCAACATCAGCAGGATTGCACTTACCAGACACATGACCCCATTGATCAGGCTTTGTAAGCTGCCGGATCTGAGACAACCTGTTACTGACAAACACATGAAATCTCTGGGACTCATTGCTCTGGGATTCATTGAGGATGTACTTGAGGACTATTTCACTATCAGTCCAGAAATAAGACCTGACAATATTAAAATCAAGTTCCCTCCTAAGCAAAGCATCAGCTTGAGCTGCCATGACTGCAGCCAACAACTCTAGCCTTGGAATTGTAACACTCTTCAGCGGGGCCACTCTACTCTTTGCCATAAGTAGACAAGTTTGGACAGTACCCTGCTTGTCGATTGCCCTAAGATAGCTACAGAAACCATACGCATTCATGCTGGCATCACTGAAGTTGTGGATCTCCAGGACCATATCTGAGAAATCACCTGAAACAACACACCTGGGAATTCCTAACTGATCAATATCACTAAGATCCTGGATCCAACTTCTCCATCGTCTCTCTATATGAGATGGTACTGGGTCATCCCATCCCAACTTCGCCCTGGTTGCCTCCTGAAATATCAGCCTACCAACTAAGACAATGGGACTAACTAACCCCAGTGGGTCGTACATTGATGAGACTATACTCAAGATAGACCTTCTAGTCACTTCACGAGAGTCATTGACCTTTACATTGAAATGGAATTTGTCTTCACGAACATTCCACTTGACACCAAGAACTTTACTATCCTTGACAAACTCAACATCAGCTGCTTCAGCAGCTCTATCTTCTAATGGGACAGCAGACATCAATTCAACATTGTTGGCAATGAACTTTGTGAGCTTGAAACCTTCTTCCTGTAAGACCGACCTTGTACCTGCAATGACGGTGTGTCCGTCTTCCACACTTGAGACTGACCTTAGACAATCATCCACATAGAAAGACTGACGAACTGTATCTGCAACAAGGGGATCAACATCTGGACCATCACACAATACCCTACGCAAAGCAAAAGTGGAGCTAACGGAACACCACACACCGCCGAAGACATGCCTTGTCATACGAAAATGACACACTTGGCCAGATGTATCAAACCACAGAAACCTTAACGCATCACGGTCCTTTGGAGGGATCACCACCTGATAATACATTGCCTTAACATCTGCCATGATGGCAATCTCGTGCTGTCTGAACCTGATAAGAACATGCAAGAGCTTATTACAAAGATCAGGACCCTGATAACATTTATCATTTAAGGACTCTCCGAGGAATTTAGCCGCACAATCGAACACTATTCTGATTTTGCCTGGCTTACTATCAGAGACAACAACCTGATGGGGCAAGTACCACACCTCATTTTTTGCTGATTCAGAATCAGGGACAGGCTCCGCATAACCTTCGACCAATAACTTCTTAATCTCATCGTCATACTTGCTGTAAAGACCTTTCCTCTCTAAATTTCGACACAAAGACTTCAACCGGGACTTTGCCATGGACAAATTGTTCGGAAGGCAGGCTCCAGGCTTCCAAGGGATTGGAAGCTGATAGTGACCATCCACCTTGGTCACTGAGCTCTCCCACAAACCAATAACCTCATGGTCATTTTTTGACCAGGAATTTTCATCAACAATACACTCATTCTCAATGTTCCACATATTATTGACCCTTTCTTCCAGAGAAACGTTCACAAAATGAGAAACCGCTCCAGAACCAACATTGTCGACACATCTAAGGGGACCATTTACGGACCACCCGAACAAAGTCCTCACTGCGAAAGGATCTGCAAAACCTCCTCGACGAACGTCTAATGGTATCAAAGCTTCGGAGTAATCCTGACCAATAAGCAACTGAACCTTCTCATGACCAGGAGTGAAAGTCATACCTTCTAAATGTGGATACGCTGCAACATCTACTGAGTAAGTCTGAACGGGAATGTTTTCTACCACAAAGACATTAGACATATTCCACGACCTGTGGCCATCAAGAGACGCAGCTCTAAAAGAAACAATAGATGTGACCTGCTCATTGGAACCATGCAAAGTGCTAAGCCTATATTTAGTACTATCACAATCGAGATTCAACTGATTTGCTAAATCAGCTGAACAAAAACTGCTAGAAGAGCCAGTATCCAACAAAGCATTCACAATGACAGTATCATTAATCCTAACAGAGACGACAGGTAAATGAACATTCACTGCAGTTGACACATTTGCCTCAAAATTTTCACTTACATTTCCCTTCTGATCATTAACAACACTGTCACATACATCCAAACCCATTTCATCTGACGATTCTGCACCTGTGTTCGCAAGTAGATTTACATTGCTTGCATTACCACTCGACTGATTGAGATGCAAAAATTTGGAATGTCTCTCACCACAGTCAGAAATTGTACATTTGTACTGCTTCTTACAGTCAACAGTTCTGTGATTATCCAACAAACACACATTGCACAAACTCTTATCAGCGACAATTTTCAATCTGGCTACAACACTCATGCGTTTAAACTCTTGGCAATATAACAGTCTATGATCACCTGAACATAAAACACATCTGCGTGGAGCTCTCTTTGTTGTGTTCGAGATTGAAGGCCCCACTGCGCCGGCAGAAAAAGAAGTTGTCGTCTTTGTCGATTGCTTTGGCACATGCTTAGCTCTGCTACCAATATGACCATACACGGGATCATTGGAATCTTCAGCGGCCACGATCACAAATTCAACGAACTCCTTAAATTTGGGATACATCTTCGTGGTACGTTTCATTTTTGTGGCCCGTGTCACCCACCGATCCTGCAGCTTTAATTCCAGACGAAGAACAATGTCTGTGATGCATTTTTGGCTCTCGACTTCAGCAAGAGTTCCCGTCTGTGAGAGCGTTTTCTCACAAGTCCGCAGCTCATCGGCTAGCTGTCGCAAAGCTTCTGGGGATGTAACACGACCACCGCTTCGTAGATTTTGAACCATTCGCTCGGTTACCAGATGGTCACTGCCAAACCTGCAGGCCAGAATATCCTTAGCATCCTGATACGCGCCATCACTTTTCTGAAGGATGCAAGAACGAATGGCATTCTTAGCGTCTCCCTTGGTACATTCGATAAGGCGGGTCAATTTTGCTCTATTTGATGTTGGTACACTGTCTACAGCTTCATCGAACAGGGCAATGAAAGAATGATACGTGAGTGGATTGCCATCAAACTTCTCGATATCAACTTTTGGCATATTCATCATTGCCATGAAGTGCTGTTGAGCCTGAATAGAGTCAGATGGCTTTTCATCTTTCACACTATTAACATCACCACCATTTCTGTCTTTTAACCAGTCTTTTGCATATTTCATCTTTGCTACATATTCCTTCAGTGCTTTGTCAAAGTATCCATCACTGTCTTCAACAAGAGCATCGTCTTCAAGCAAAGCATGGTATTTTAAGTGGGCTTGTTCAAATTCATCAAATGCTGTCATTACTCGCTCCACATTTTCTTTAACTTTAGCTTCATTATCTTCAACAGCATACCTGTCAATACTGTTCATGGCCCTTGTCACCAGGGCTTTCTTTTGTCCTCGGACCTTCTTGTCTTCTACAGACATGATGACTTCCGCTGGTCCAATTTTCACTGATGACGTAATCTTTTTCACTTTTGAATGCTACCTCCCAGGGAAGGAACAACGAAAAGTTTACTTGTACTTCAGCACTTTTATTGCACACTTGAAGATCAAGGTTTCGAGATCAAGGTTTCAAGATCAAGGTTTCAAGGTGAAAAAGATTGTGCATACTCCTGGGTACACTGTAGCATCCAAGGTCTATCAAGATACTCATATACATAGTCAACCTTATGAGCATCAAAATTTAGTAAGCAATTTTAGAACATCTTCACATGTCCTGAGTTAAACTTCAACTAACTAAAAATTGCAGGATGCCCCACATGTGTAGGGAAACTGTGAATGCATCATGGAATACATGTTAAAACAATACATGTGCAATCCACAGCAATACCCAACACTCAATACAACATTGAAACATGGCAATTTATCACAGGTTGTGCAGAACAGCTGATCATGAGAAATGATGTGTGCAGTGTAATAGAATTTTATTATAATAAATTTGTGTAATAATTAATGAATATATATTTAAATAGGCAAATTAAAAATGAACCATAGTGAATGTTACACTCCCCACCTTGGATCCATGTGGGATCCAAAACAAAACAATAGGAGATCAAAGTAAAATTACACAAACTAAACAACACCTTCAAGCAAAACTATCTTAGTGACAGGTCTGACCAAATGAGTGGACCTTGTTTTTACAGTTACTGTTCTAACAAGACCATCTGAGCTATGCTTGATCTCTGTGACAAGACCCATTGGCCAAACACCTCTTGGTGTGACCTCACTTTTGATCAACACCAGGTCACCAATTTGAACACTTCTCACCTCTGACATCCACTTTTGTCTCCTTTGGAGTTCAGGGAGATACTCTAGGAGCCATCTTCGCCAAAACTCTTGAGCCAAGTGCTGTACAAAGCGCCACCTGCGTTTGTAGAGATCAGCATTAGCAAACTGACCAGGAGACAAGTTTGGCTGACCCACTCAACACCTAAATGAGCCTTGTCGTGCTCTTCCTGGACAATCAAACGGGAAACTGGATGATCAAACGGAATAATAGTAGGATGTTTGCTCTGCTCAGAAACATCAGCACTTTTCAAACGACCCCCTACTCTCAATCTGCCCTCGGGATCCAACACCGGATCCAATGAAATCAAAGGACTTGACCTACTTACTGGAGAACCACTGGATAGAGAAGCTACCTCCTTACCATAAGACTGCAGCTGTGCACGTTTCACAATAACTAACTCTGCATCTTGAATCTCCTGTACAGAGAGCTTAGACTGATCAGAACGAATCTTGTGCCTCAGAATACCCTTCAACCTTAACAGCCATGCAACAGCATGCTTGAGACCATACCAGCTTGAGTAATGAGAAGACAGTCTATCAATAGGATGATCTGCACCATCCGCTGCAATGAGGTTGCACATGACTTTGACCTCTGGATCACCTACAGGGATCACGGGATCACAGCTCTCAACTTCCCATTCACTTTTATAAGACCGAAGAAATTTTGGACCTTTGCACCACTGATCTACATTCAATGAACTGACACTAGTACCCCTAGAAGCAACATCAGCAGGATTGCACTTACCAGACACATGACCCATTGATCAGGCTTTGTAAGCTGCCGGATCTGAGACAACCTGTTACTGACAAACACATGAAATCTCTGGGACTCATTGCTCTGGGATTCATTGAGGATGTACTTGAGGACTATTTCACTATCAGTCCAGAAATAAGACCTGACAATATTAAAATCAAGTTCCCTCCTAAGCAAAGCATCAGCTTGAGCTGCCATGACTGCAGCCAACAACTCTAGCCTTGGAATTGTAACACTCTTCAGCGGGGCCACTCTACTCTTTGCCATAAGTAGACAAGTTTGGACAGTACCCTGCTTGTCGATTGCCCTAAGATAGCTACAGAAACCATACGCATTCATGCTGGCATCACTGAAGTTGTGGATCTCCAGGACCATATCTGAGACATCACCTGAAACAACACACCTGGGAATTCCTAACTGATCAATATCACTAAGATCCTGGATCCAACTTCTCCATCGTCTCTCTATATGAGATGGTACTGGGTCATCCCATCCCAACTTCGCCCTGGTTGCCTCCTGAAATATCAGCCTACCAACTAAGACAATGGGACTAACTAACCCCAGTGGGTCGTACATTGATGAGACTATACTCAAGATAGACCTTCTAGTCACTTCACGAGAGTCATTGACCTTTACATTGAAATGGAATTTGTCTTCACGAACATTCCACTTGACACCAAGAACTTTACTATCCTTGACAAACTCAACATCAGCTGCTTCAGCAGCTCTATCTTCTAATGGGACAGCAGACATCAATTCAACATTGTTGGCAATGAACTTTGTGAGCTTGAAACCTTCTTCCTGTAAGACCGACCTTGTACCTGCAATGACGGTGTGTCCGTCTTCCACACTTGAGACTGACCTTAGACAATCATCCACATAGAAAGACTGACGAACTGTATCTGCAACAAGGGGATCAACATCTGGACCATCACACAATACCCTACGCAAAGCAAAAGTGGAGCTAGCGGAACACCACACACCGCCGAAGACATGCCTTGTCATACGAAAATGACACACTTGGCCAGATGTATCAAACCACAGAAACCTTAACGCATCACGGTCCTTTGGAGGGATCACCACCTGATAATACATTGCCTTAACATCTGCCATGATGGCAATCTCGTGCTGTCTGAACCTGATAAGAACATGCAAGAGCTTATTACAAAGATCAGGACCCTGATAACATTTATCATTTAAGGACTCTCCGAGGAATTTAGCCGCACAATCGAACACTATTCTGATTTTGCCTGGCTTACTATCAGAGACAACAACCTGATGGGGCAAGTACCACACCTCATTTTTTGCTGATTCAGAATCAGGGACAGGCTCCGCATAACCTTCGACCAATAACTTCTTAATCTCATCGTCATACTTGCTGTAAAGACCTTTCCTCTCTAAATTTCGACACAAAGACTTCAACCGGGACTTTGCCATGGACAAATTGTTCGGAAGGCAGGCTCCAGGCTTCCAAGGGATTGGAAGCTGATAGTGACCATCCACCTTGGTCACTGAGCTCTCCCACAAACCAATAACCTCATGGTCATTTTTTGACCAGGAATTTTCATCAACAATACACTCATTCTCAATGTTCCACATATTATTGACCCTTTCTTCCAGAGAAACGTTCACAAAATGAGAAACCGCTCCAGAACCAACATTGTCGACACATCTAAGGGGACCATTTACGGACCACCCGAACAAAGTCCTCACTGCGAAAGGATCTGCAAAACCTCCTCGACGAACGTCTAATGGTATCAAAGCTTCGGAGTAATCCTGACCAATAAGCAACTGAACCTTCTCATGACCAGGAGTGAAAGTCATACCTTCTAAATGTGGATACGCTGCAACATCTACTGAGTAAGTCTGAACGGGAATGTTTTCTACCACAAAGACATTAGACATATTCAACGACCTGTGGCCATCAAGAGACGCAGCTCTAAAAGAAACAATAGATGTGACCTGCTCATTGGAACCATGCAAAGTGCTAAGCCTATATTTAGTACTATCACAATCGAGATTCAACTGATTTGCTAAATCAGCTGAACAAAAACTGCTAGAAGAGCCAGTATCCAACAAAGCATTCACAATGACAGTATCATTAATCCTAACAGAGACGACAGGTAAATGAACATTCACTGCAGTTGACACATTTGCCTCAAAATTTTCACTTACATTTCCCTTCTGATCATTAACAACACTATCACATACATCCAAACCCATTTCATCTGACGATTCTGCACCTGTGTTCGCAAGTAGATTTACATTGCTTGCATTACCACTCGACTGATTGAGATGCAAAAATTTGGAATGTCTCTCACCACAGTCAGAAATTGTACATTTGTACTGCTTCTTACAGTCAACAGTTCTGTGATTATCCAACAAACACACATTGCACAAACTCTTATCAGCGACAATTTTCAATCTGGCTACAACACTCATGCGTTTAAACTCTTGGCAATATAACAGTCTATGATCACCTGAACATAAAACACATCTGCGTGGAGCTCTCTTTGTTGTGTTCGAGATTGAAGGCCCCACTGCGCCGGCAGAAAAAGAAGTTGTCGTCTTTGTCGATTGTTTTGGCACATGCTTAGCTCTGCTACCAATATGACCATACACGGGATCATTGGAATCTTCAGCGGCCACGATCACAAATTCAACGAACTCCTTAAATTTGGGATACATCTTCGTGGTACGTTTCATTTTTGTGGCCCGTGTCACCCACCGATCCTGCAGCTTTAATTCCAGACGAAGAACAATGTCTGTGATGCATTTTTGGCTCTCGACTTCAGCCAGAGTTCCCGTCTGTGAGAGCGTTTTCTCACAAGTCCGCAGCTCATCGGCTAGCTGTCGCAAAGCTTCTGGGGATGTAACACGACCACCGCTTCGTAGATTTTGAACCACTCGCTCGGTTACCAGATGGTCACTGCCAAACCTGCAGGCCAGAATATCCTTAGCATCCTGATACGCGCCATCACTTTTCTGAAGGATGCAAGAACGAATGGCATTCTTAGCGTCTCCCTTGGTACATTCGATAAGGCGGGTCAATTTTGCTCTATTTGATGTTGGTACACTGTCTACAGCTTCATCGAACAGGGCAATGAAAGAATGATACGTGAGTGGATTGCCATCAAACTTCTCGATATCAACTTTTGGCATATTCATCATTGCCATGAAGTGCTGTTGAGCCTGAATAGAGTCAGATGGCTTTTCATCTTTCACACTATTAACATCACCACCATTTCTGTCTTTTAACCAGTCTTTTGCATATTTCATCTTTGCTACATATTCCTTCAGTGCTTTGTCAAAGTATCCATCACTGTCTTCAACAAGAGCATCGTCTTCAAGCAAAGCATGGTATTTTAAGTGGGCTTGTTCAAATTCATCAAATGCTGTCATTACTCGCTCCACATTTTCTTTAACTTTAGCTTCATTATCTTCAACAGCATACCTGTCAATACTGTTCATGGCCCTCGTCACCAGGGCTTTCTTTTGTCCTCGGACCTTCTTGTCTTCTACAGACATGATGACTTCCGCTGGTCCAATTTTCACTGATGACGTAATCTTTTTCACTTTTGAATGCTACCTCCCAGGGAAGGAACAACGAAAAGTTTACTTGTACTTCAGCACTTTTATTGCACACTTGAAGATCAAGGTTTCGAGATCAAGGTTTCAAGATCAAGGTTTCAAGGTGAAAAAGATTGTGCATACTCCTGGGTACACTGTAGCATCCAAGGTCTATCAAGATACTCATATACATAGTCAACCTTATGAGCATCAAAATTTAGTAAGCAATTTTAGAACATCTTCACATGTCCTGAGTTAAACTTCAACTAACTAAAAATTGCAGGATGCCCCACATGTGTAGGGAAACTGTGAATGCATCATGGAATACATGTTAAAACAATACATGTGCAATCCACAGCAATACCCAACACTCAATACAACATTGAAACATGGCAATTTATCACAGGTTGTGCAGAACAGCTGATCATGAGAAATGATGTGTGCAGTGTAATAGAATTTTATTATAATAAATTTGTGTAATAATTAATGAATATATATTTAAATAGGCAAATTAAAAATGAACCATAGTGAATGTTACAATTATTATCAATAAGTTTTCTTTTATATGTTATATAAATGTCTGCACATGGCAGTAATCAAAAGAATCTTTGAACTTTTGATATTGAAAACCAGTATATGGGCAGTGGTAGATTGTGAGATAAGAGTGCATGTGTTGTTGTGTAATCACAGGTGATGCATTACAATTATCTCCTGCACCCCAAACTCTAATCTAAACATTGTTGTGTTATCTTTTATCTATAACCCTCTTTCCTTTGATTTAAACAATATCCATTTTGACAAATTAGCCTATTACTCCTACTAGAAGTGAAAATAACTTTAAAATATATTTCTGGGACTATTATCCTTTTAATGACTTATTTCAATATTATGGCATAAAAATCAACATGTCTGGCATATGAATTTTATATGTCTACTGATCTATCTATCTACCTATTTTTATATCAATGAAATCTATCTATCTATCCATCTATCTATCTATCTATCTATCTATATATCTATCTATCTGTATGTCTATCCATCTGGCATCCTATCTGGCATCCTATCTAGCCTTGTACCTAATTATCAATCTGTCTGTCTGTCAACCAATATGTCAAACACCTACATTTCAATCAACCTATCTTTCAATAAACCTATCTTTCAATAAACTTATCTGAAATTTTATCTATCCATCTATCTATCTATCTTATCTGTCTTTCTATCTATCTATCTATCTATCTAACCATCTGTCTATCTATCTATCTATCTATCTATCTATCTATCTATCTATCTATCTATCTATCTATCTATCTATCTATCTATCTATCTATCTATCTATCTGTATGTCTATTTAATCGGCAAATTTGAAGAAAAAATCTGATATATGTGGTAATGCACAAGTCAGATACTTTTGTGTTATTTTCAATATTTTTTTTTTTTTTTTCAGAGAGCGTTTTTAGTACCAATTTGCTATCTCCACACCGCAGGATCCAAATTTCCAATAATCCACACATTAACACAGTAATGTTACTGGTACAGTGTTGCTCTCGAATACTAATCTTTAACATATTCTGGACTATTATATAGCACATATATTTAATTTTATCATCAATATTTTTTTGTGATATATATTTAAAGTAAAAAAAATGAGTTTAAACATGTAATTGACGAGTTACACTATTTTGATATCTGCTGTCAAAGATAATAAACTATTTTGTTTTCACCGGCTTTGTTGTCTCCATTTTCTTTTGATTATATAGAGAGAGAGATGTTTTTTTTATTTTGACCAAACAAGTTTTACAGACAGATATTTAATTTTACATGGTATAATGGTAAGATTGTGGGCAAGGAGGCAGCAACTAAGTCATTTATGTAACGCTGTTGGTACTGCCCCCTTTTGGTAATTATAGTATCAGTGTAGCCAAGGAAAGTAATGGTAGAATCCTTTTACAAAACAGAATAACTGTTGAGGCCTCGTGGTGAAGGCATTAATATATATATATGTATACAAATCTGGGATTAATGGTCTTTTTTTCTTAAACAAAACACCAAAGCACTTTGCATTTGATCAAGATCACAGACGGTCTTTTACTGACCAGTGGCCACAGATGTCTGTACATATTGCAAACCAAGAGGTGCAGACATCTGCTCGTTTGTTGAACTCATTTTTGAGCATATTTTACCACAATTTGTTGAACTTCAGTTGAAGTGCTGTTATCTGAAATGTCAGTAACTTGGGGAAAATTGTCCACTCCAGACTGTCTGTAAGCTAATTAAATGTTATGCTTCTAGACATCCATAATAAGCACAATTTGATGAAGTGCTGGTGTCTGAAATGTCAGTAACTTGGGGAAAATTGTCCACTCCAGACTGTCTGTAAATCCAGAAAATAGCATGCTTCCAGACGTCCATAATAAGCACAATTTGATGAAGTGCTGGTGTCTGAAATGTCAGTAACTGGCGTAAAATATACTACTCCAGACTGTCTGTAAACTGATTAAATGCTATGCTTCCAGACGTCCATAATGAGCACAATTTGTTGCAGTGCTGATATCTGGAGTGTCAGCAACTGGTGTAAAATGAAGTAATCCAGACTGTGAGTAGACCTGGAGGAGCAATTGCTCCCAGACGTCTATAGAAGCAGAATTACTTAGTCTATGGACGTCTGGAGCGTCAGTAGTAGGGGTAAAATGGCCTGGTTTTTTATATGGGTTCCGGCCGCTCTTCGCCAGGCCACAGTCAAGTTCTCCAACCTAAAGAACAAGAAGCACTATTTACACAATAACGCAAGGGATGAAATATATATACATTGCGACAAAATACTCAATGACTTTTCGATAACGTTAGAGAAATATTTGAAAGAACAGTGATGTGAAACTACACTTGAGTCATAGCTTTTTAACTCCTTTTTTTATAATAAAATACATTAAATTTTGTCTATGCCTTATTTTTACCCATGTGTGTCTAAAACTTTTGGGTCACTTACTTTGACTGTTTTCACATAGAAACAATCGCCCAGCTAAAACTTACTGAGCCCCAAAGAGGACATGGAATCATAGGCGTACGATGTGTACAATTTTTTTTTTTGGGGGGGGAGCTACATTTGCCATCCTTAGCAAAGCCTAGACTAAATAACTAATTCAAATGAAATGAAATTGGCTGGAAATCATTATTTTTCAATAGTGGCCATTTAATCATTGCCCGTATTGTTTAGCCTTTTTGACCCCCCCAGCTCCCATATGCAGGGAATAAAAATAAATAGATCATTGCGTTATCTCTCACACACTTTTTTTCCTTCCAATTATTTGAATTCCCTGATAGTCAGGTTGCCAGAGGGTTATACCCTGCACCGAGGGAAAACGTTTTTTTCGCAATGGATTTGGGGTCCTTAGACCCTCCATAAAGCATAAATGGCGGGTAAGGAGAGCGTATCCTTGACCATATTGAGAAAATGGCCGAATTCAAAATGGCCGCCAAAACGAGCATCGGTCATCCTAACTTTCTTATTTTTTGGGCTAGAAAGGTGTGCAATACCTCTACTTCCGGTAAAATTGGAATGGGGAATTCATTTTTAAGGTTTCTTAATGATTTAAGCTCACTTATTAGCTCCTGGAATTAAAAATAGTAAATATATCCATCAAATTTAATATTTTACAGAAAAATGTTTCGGTCTGGAAACTTGCTTTATTTCTGTTTTTCTATATGTAACTAAACTGTGAATTTGTTTTAAATACTTAAGAATAAGTGCAGAAGATTAATTGATGTGGTACTGGGTAATCATGATGTTGTTCAATGTGAAACACATTTCTAGCCCAAAAAATAAGAAAGTTAGGACGACCGATGCTCGTTTTGGCGGTCATTTTGAATTCGGCCATTTTTTCAAAATGCTCAAGGATGTTTTATGGAGGGTCTAAGGACCAGAAATCCATTGCGAAAAAAAATTTATCCCTCGGTGCAGGGTTAGGGTAAAAAATCAGGTTTGGTAACCTGACTATGACATCTTACCATGGAAGGCCGGAATTAATTTTTTCCATTTTTGCAGCAAAATTACGATTTCTGTCAAAAGTCACATTTGTGAAGGTCTTGTCATTCTGAAAGAGCAAAGTAGTTATGATGAGTATTCAGCTGTCAGCAATGTTCCAGATTTAGTTACATCAAAATTAATACAAAGAGTAATAAACGATGATGAATATGTATTGAATTTGATCAGTCACCACTAAATTTCAAAATAATTTTCAAATGACTTCTGAAACGCTTTCAGATTATTTTTCACCATTTAATCTTAAGGGGGCTAGGATTTTCTTGAAATAAATAATTTCCTGCCTGTTTTGGTGAAATAAATAAAATTCTTTTTGGGCAGTCTGGAACTATATTTTATAATTTCTGATTAATAACTAAATTTATATTAAAATTCTCATTTTCGATTGTACCATGTCACTATAAGATCTTCATATCATGCAGCTGGGACTGATCTAAAACAGAAAGCTATGACTGATCTAACCATAATTCTTGAATTTTCATTTAGAAAAGTTCTAACATATAATTATATGAAAAATGCAAAAATATTCATAATTGGAGGTAAAGCAAACTATTCAAAATGAAAAAGCCATGGAATTAAGCCTGATTTTCTAAATAAACATTATCAACATTTGTGCTACATAGTTCTTGTTCAACATTACCAAAAGAAATAATTTTGATTGATTAGGAATCCATGATCGGCTCCCATGCCGTTTATGGTAAACCGTAAATTTCTGAATTCAATTTCTAAATTATACGTTAAATTGGAAATTAACTTAGAATCACATGAAATTACAGAGTCATCAGCATAACTTAGTATAGTACAGTTTTTGACAAATTAAAATATTGTTCTTCCTTCAGCAAGATGAATTACTGGCTATCTTATTCTTTTTGCCTGTCATAGCGATAGATATATACAGGTTTTTGGCATAACCAGATTTATTTACAGACTACAGGACAGGTACGATTCTTCTGACATTATCAAGTAGCCTCAACTAGGCACCCAGAATTATAGGAAACAAGAAAATGTGTAAAACTAACGCATTTTGGTATGTAAATTTCAACTTTTCAAGATGAACACATGAGAATACAGAGGAGAAACCATGCAAATGTTCTGTTTGTGGAGGGAGGTTCGTAGTAAAAATTGTAATATTTCATGAGTTTGATAAAAAATAATCAATCACATGGATTCTTGGCTCTACTACAAGAACACTTCTTACCAATGTCTTTCAGTTTTAGCTTTGCTGATGTTCACTGTGGTTGTCAGCTACAGTTGGGTCTCCTTCAGTAATGCGATCTTCTAGCTGTCATCATTAATTCAGCTGACTGAAATAAATATTAAAACTAGACAGCAGATGGAATCTGCACCTCCAGAGCTGGATAGTTGGGTTGCCCCCCATCCCCCTAGGCCAATGTTGTGTTGGGGAAACAGAAAGACCCTGGACATCCCTGAATGAATATGTCTCATAGAGACAGCAAGACTGTGTAGGCCAACACAGAAAGCAATGTCATTGGCTACCTGTTCCTGCTAGAATACAATTGAAGCTGATGAGTACAACCTCGAAGGCATTGAACGACAAAGCACCAAAGTACATTCAGACAGTTGTGCAGCTGAAGCCCAATGGGAAACATAACTTTAGGAGGAATAATAAACTCTTATTAATAGAACCAGCTTCAAAGAACCATAACAAATTTGTAGAAAGAGCTTGCATACATGTGCATACTTTTCATAAGAAATAAGATAAATTTGATGCATGAAAAGAGAGTTAAAAAACAATGATAATGATAGCCTATTGATAGCCATGGCAATTATGTACTCAGCTGGTAAGTCTGAAGCTCCCAACAGCATCCATGTTTTAAAATATGATTTGGGCGCACTAATTTAAATTCAAGGAACTCATGAAGATTGAAAAGAACAACAAGTCAACAACTTTGAAAAAGCATTTGTATGCCAGCTTCCTTAACTTCCTTTCCAAGCATGACAAGAAAAGGACAAAATGGACCTTGGAGGATAGAGTCAGCACCTTGTAATTGTAATTGTAATTGTAAATACTATCAGTCATGCACTGCACTGCAGGCACCTTCTCTTGTTTATGTAAAATTGAGAGAAATTACAGTTTGTAGGGGTTGACAAGCCATGTAAAAAAGTGAATTATGTAGAGTAACTTAATATTATGATGCATTTTTTTTCATTGGCACATGAATGTCTATTAATATCAAAGCAAACATATATTGCACTTCATCAGGCACTTACTTGGAAGTGCCATTGATGACATTTAGATTTGGCAGCAGCTGAAGGGCAATCATTCAATTTACCTGTCAAATGTATACAGGTTAATTGTATTATGGAGAATTAATCATTATATTATATAAGGTTAATTGTAGTTTATTTCACCAATTTTTTTAATCAACCTAATTGGGTGTCTCAATAATGGAATTGCAATCAGGTGAGCTTTGCCATGACATTTGACAGGAACTCAAGCTAATTGTAATCAGCTGAGCTTTTCTTGTAAATTTGGCAGCAGCTCAAGTTAATTGCAATCAGGTGAGCTTTTCTTGAAAAGTTGACAGCAGCTCAGACAAATTGCAATCATGATGACACTAGTTGAACTATTTGCATAGTATATAACTGGAGGCATTTGACTTCACCATTCACTTCCAACAGAGCAGACATAGGAGACAGCTCTCATCATTGTGGCTGTGGAGATCTTATGCTAAGGTAGATACCCTCTCATCATTTATCATGAAGATACATGTTATATAGGAATAGCCTATGGACAGTACATAGCATCCATATGTTTTCACACTAATATTAAAGTAAATGTCTATAGATGAGGCCTAAAACTGTATTGAAATGAAGTGTTGACATGAAGCAATACACACATCCTATAGACTATAATGTATAATTTAGCCAAAAATTCATAATGTATGATTCATAATGTATGATCTGGTGATAGTATTTCCACTTCAGCTATCGAATACAGGGGCAGTGGGTTGTGTATAGGCCAGTCCTTATTAAGGCCTACAATCTAGCCTATGGAAAAAAACCTTTCCAAGGGGAAAAATACACAGGACATTTTCAGCATGTAATATGCCCAGTGGCGTAACTGGGCGGTCTCGAATGGGGGGGCACCGGGGGGGGCACGCAATTCTCTGGGGGGGCACCCACTATACTAATTGTATAATTTAGCCGGAGTTGGAAAGTTCATATGGGGGGGCACCTGGGGGGGCACAGGTCCAATATGGGGGGGCACGTGCCCCCCCGTGCCCCCCCATAGGGACGCCACTGAATATGCCCTTTTCACGCAGCTGTCAGTAAAACTTCATGAATGAAACCAACAATTATAGCTTTATAGCCTTTTTATATATCACACCCTCCATGTGTGTCACAACCCTCGTAACTGCTTAGAATCACATTTCAGCAATGTGAAAATCGTTGGCCTACATATGCCCTTGCATTTCTGGGATCAGAAGCAGCGCTTGGACTATACATACGTCGGCCCTGCAACAGGTAGAACTGTCCAACAACAAACTGTCGTTGCGCCGTAATCACGGCACACGGTTCAATGCAGCCACGTGCATTTTTGGTACCAAAAATCGCACTCTCCTCAGTGCAGTGCAGACTGACTGACAGGTAACTTCGCCAGTATATCCAGACGAAACATCAGTGGCGAACTGTTTCAATCGAAAAATCCGAGCTATTCAATGTATGTCATGTACGAGGGATTGCGCGCACTTACAACATATGCAAATTCAATAGTCCAACTTTGAGGTCGTCCGACAGACACAGAAACTTCCCAAGTACATCCACAACCTTTCCAGACGAAGCACTACATCCATGTTGAAGTAATCCAATCGTGCTTGATCACAGATAATGTCCGTAACAAATCTCCAGATCGAATCCACTCCATTTTGCTAACATTTTTTGTTGTACATAACGCACGTGCTCACTTCCGGAAATATCCGATGATTCACGAGGATTGCCAAAAATCACGATTGGACACGACGTCTGGCGAGCAAATTGGATTTGAAGGGAACCAGTCAGGTGACTTCGACCAATCAGATCGCTTCATTCCGGCGGGAACCTGTCAGACCTACGCCGACCAATCACATTGCTGCATTCCAAGGACGCCGACCGATCACATTGCTGCATACCCAGGGATAAGTTACAGACCGACAACACAGAAACTTGTGGGTAGGCCATGATTCTGGCTCGACGTTGTCAAAATGCTTCGAAATTTGCGATTTCTGACTATTCTCGGCATTGCGGACATCTATTAACAGTCGTCACAGATAGATCTAGCCCTAATCTATCAGCCACATCACTCTGACCCTTTAGGATGCCGTGTGTGCCGAGGTGGAGGGGGAAATTTGAGGTGTGTTGAGTAAATCACTGTATGTCATGTTTATCGAACGCCGGAAATGAAGGCTGACGGATCAGTTGGCGTAGCCGTTCAATCCTCCAGAGCCAACTTGGCTCTGGAGGAATGAAAAACAAAGTGAGACATAGTATCTTTTTACCAAGCAAATGTAAAAGGGCATCAATTTAATTTCCATGGGGGGACTTTGGAGTTTTCCCGGCCGGGAAATTATTAATTTCACCTAACGGATGCATTACTTATTTATTTCAAGCGCGCCAAGTCCATGTATATTCATCTCTAGCTCAAGCAATGCCTTATGAAGATATTATTCATTTCAAGACTGCTGAAAAGAATTATTTATTTCACCAAACCTCAGCAAGAAATAATTTCAAAAAATGCCCCCCCATGATATTAAATGGTCACCCCCTAATTCTTTCGAGTTGAGCATGTGGCCTACAATTTTTAAGCATGTTTCCATTCATTGTAGAATAAAAATAGATATTTGGGCACAACATTCATGATTAGCAACATTAGATAGAAGACTAGATTTGCTATTGACAATATTAGGCATTAGTCCAACAGCTTTTTCATGGCCAGTTTTCTTGCTGTCTGCATGGCATTCGTTGTCTGACAAGTTCATGTCCTGTAAATCAAGGTATCCAATGCAGGGAGCAGTGAAAAAATGTTTTGCTTGAGTTACCACATGTGTTTGACAACAGGACAATTTTCGTCCAAAACATGTACACTAACCTTTGAGAAGATTCCTCAGCTTCTGTCCCAGAGTTTGAACAGCATAGTTATTTGAACATGCCACTGCACTCTGTTCTAACTCCAGTAAATAGCTTGTCATATTTCCATGAGGTTTAAAATTATAAAACTATGGAAAAACACCATCCATCAGGTCTTGCAGTGCAGTAAAACCACTGTTTACAATTTAGTCACAAGGGGCAGTCAAATCGGCTGCATTGGCAGCACTCTGGTGGTTACATACAGAATTACAAAAATCCACAGCAGTTACAAATACCAACTGCAGATGGCGCTGCAGCTTATCCAATGAGATTGCAGGATCAAAGATCTAGGGTCTTTGGGCAAAGTCTTTTCTATGACCAAATCCAATATAGTCTTTACTCTGGCCAATGAGATTTCAGCATAATCGCCATCTATAGGGGCTTTTGACAGTCAGAATAGACTATGACCAAATCCACCATGACGTGAGTCTTTTATGAGCTTTTGTGGCTATTTGAGAGTGACTATGGGACCTTTGGGCATACACACCATTGACCTTTGATGTGCCAGATGCTGGTAGCCTTCAGTGGTAATTTTGAGTCTATAATGTGATAATTTTGTTAAGTAAAGTCCAATTAAGTCCACTTTTTGTGAAGATATCCTCTTAATTATTGTCCCATGTAAAAAAAAGTGTCACATAATCCATCATGTTGCAACTTTTCAAGCTCCTATATCCAGTTTAAATGTTTGAAAAACAGCTAAAACCCGCAAGCTCTTTGCGGCATGCCTACACCCTCCAAGGGTCAGCTTATTCATCTCCATAACAGGTTTCTTCATGAAAATAAGCTCTTAACAATGAAAACTATATATCATAATAATTCATTTATGCCATAATTATTGTATAGACAAGCTTGAGTGGATCTTAATAATCGATGCTTGACAATGCATTCAATATGCCACACTTACAATATATGTTAAAATCGAATAACAGCCTAATTTGTGAGCAAATATTAATAAAAACAACTCTAGATATTCTTTCTTAATAATTATTTATAAGCCAGTGGTTCAATAACTCGTTAATCAGTTATATATCGGCACAAAATCACAAAGAGCCTTTTTTTGGGCATTTCCTGGCAAGATACTGAACATAGTTCTTCACAAAAACCTCTCTAGTTTGTCTTCTTCTCACAATTTGACTATTTTAAAGGACTTTACAGACCAATTTCATGACAATTGATTTTTTTAATCAATTGTTTATACCTGTATGTAGGAGAAAAAAATGGGAATGGGTGCACTCCTTGAGTAACACCTGTAATCTCACCTGTGAACCCCAAATAGTGTCTGATTGATGTAAATGAGCTAAACAACAGCAGTTCCAAAGAAAAAAAATAGTATCATCTTTAAAAATTCAGTTTCTGGCTGTTGGCTGAATTATGCAAATATAATTTTTGTTTTCAAAATTAAATTTTTCACATTTTCCAAGAAAATGGTATTGGTAAAAAATGAAATGTATGTGATCCTAGCTTACCAACACTACTCTAAAACACAGTCCAGTTTTTTTTATCATAATGCCATTTTTTCGTGAAATATGATGAAAAATCAAAGCGTGCAAATAATTTCTCTGTAGACTGTATACAAGAACAACTTTTATTTCAATCAAAACAACATGATATGTTTCAGTTGAAAACATTTATTGAAATTTTAATCAAGAAGTAATATAGTATACAATCAACATGTTTTACAAAAGATGTTTCAAGTGTGGTAAAGTCTGTCATTTTATTAGACATTGCACACAAATTATAAAAAATGAAACCATTATATAAGAAGAAGGTTACAAAATAACAATAAAATATGATGTAAGATATGCACAAAGTTCTTCATTTCTTTTCAAAATTGTAAAAGATGAAATTATATTGTTTGTCAAGTATCTATATAACTATTCAGTAATGAAAATAGTATTGTATAATTAATGTATGTGAAAGAAAAGAAATAGGAAACTAATAAAATATGTATGGTGATGATAACTCTTACCGATTTGTTGTAGCACAACAACTTGAACCTACACTCGAAAAAATTTAAGAAAAAATTGGTTTTTTAGATTCAAAATGGTTTTTTGTAAAACCAAATTTCAATTCAAAAAACCAACATGGATTCTTTAAAAAATCCATGTTGGTTTTGCATTAAATTTGGTTTTTCAAAAAACCATTTTGAATCTAAAAAACCAATTTTGTCGCGACATTTTTTAGAGTGTAACTGGCACATAATGCACTTCATGAACAGCTAATTCTTCTTGTGGGCAGTATTACAGTATTTGCACTCGGCCGGTTTTTCATCTTTAAGCAATTACTATGAGAAAAGTCTGACAGGTACACAGAAATTTGTCATGGTGGCAGTCTTGTACTACATTGAAGTATACGTGTACCAAATTTTGCCTTTTTACGATGCTAAGTTTTGAAGCAGCAGGCGATTTATGGACAATTTTTGCACTTTTTTGTGTCGAAAGGAGCTGTCTCGCAAAATGTAGAAAATGGCATGTGTCAAAAAGTTTGTCTTCAATAGACCATTTATTACTGTATATGCCGTCATGAATCAGTATTAAAGAGTGTGTCTACTATTTGTGTCAATTTAGCAGCTGGAGACAAATCACATGTGTCCTTGTTTATTTACGATGTTCCTTTGATAATAGCATGAAGGAAATTCTCATTTACAGACTTTCATTTTGACCCCAAATGAGACACTTTGAGTGCAAATACTGTAAAACTGCCCTTGTAGAATAAATGAAAATTCGTGCACCCTTTGATTGTACCTATTTACAGAGCAATATGCATACAATACGTTCTAGTCAGTCATTTATCTTTACTACTTCAAATTATTCTTTAATGTAAAAGTATACAGGAATCTAGAGTACATAGACTCAGACTCAGATTAATCTTATTTTCCCAAAATAGTTAAATGACATCTCATCAATATTACACAATTCTGAAATAAAGGGGTATAGGATACCTCTCAAAGTTTGTTTGTTTGTTTGTGTTTTTACGCCTCTGCAGCACCTTGGTGGGCTATATCGAGGCAGGCGACCGCCGTGTGATGATGAGATCAGAAGACTGTGAGTCTGACACATACCCTATTAATTCAGGGATGCCCAGGGTCTTTCAGTTGCCCCAGCATAGAACACTGGATACAACCCACCTCCATTTAATGTCCCATGGGCTCGGACTAAAGTGAGTTCCTGGAGTGAGATTTGAAGCCACGCCCTCAAAGCCAGTTGACAAGCGCACTTACCAATTAGGCCTCGGGAGAACTAAGAGAGACCTCTCAAAGAAAAGAATTGCTGCAGAGAGGCCACCCAAAATATCGAAATACAAAATTTACATGTTAATCTAGAATGGGTCGGGGCAAGAAGCCCGGGTTAGGTGAGAAGCCGCCCAGGGTTATATCTAAACTTACATTTTTGGTGCTTTTTCTTATTGATAGGATTGAAGCTAGAGGCGTTTTAGGTGACATCACAGATTTTCAGGGCAAACAGCACCAAACCATAGCAGAAATTGAAGAGACAAACAAATGTGCATGGTTTTTGTAACTTTGACTAATTCTTTGAAAGGGGTTGTCAGAAATAGCTTTGGAAATTTTTAAAAGTATAATGGATATCAGCATTGCTTCGCTTTATGACCATCACATAAATATGATTTGGATCATGTTTTTTGTATTTTAGTTCAAAATGTAGAGGTCAACTTAAAATATGTGGGTTTGGGGCGAGAGGCCCCACATGATAGGGGGTATGAAGCTGCTTCAGGAACCATTTAATAATGTGTACTTTACCTTAAATCTAGATAGAATAGCTAATTAAGATATTAAAAAATTTGGTCCAAAATTGAAACAGGGAAAAAAATATTAAAATATAAAAGTATGAAAATTCTGAAATTCAGAAAAAGTTAATAAAATGCCTTAAAAATGATAGAAGAACCCTAAGAAATAACTTTTAAGCTGAATGCACTCGTAAAAAAAATTGCCATAGGATTATAATAGGGGGGCTTCTGCCCAATGGGTGGGGTAAGAAGGCCATTTTAATTTTTTTACAAAAAGGGCCGTAACTCCTATATTAAAATTGGTAGACATTTGTTTCACTAGTTATAAGTAGAGTCAAGTGATCCCTTAATGACAACATAAGCATTTAAATAATCGACCACAAAAAGTAGGTCAAATCGCGCCTCGAAGTTAAGGGGGGCCGCATGCCCCTGGCTACTCTATACATAGTACAAAAGGAAAGTTAAACTATTGATATCACAAGAAAGAAAGAATTGAAATCGACTAGACACAGAAGATGCCAGCACATGTTTGATAGTTTATATAATTGCCAAGTGCAATAGGAAAATCATCTGGTTACTAATGACCACAAATATAACAATTTTGAACAATACACTCTGCCTGATAAGATTGACTAAAATTGTTTTTCATGTACAATTTAAAGCCATCTAGGCTATGAGTATAGATTTACTTTCGAAATCACATTTCATACCAGTAAATCAAGCAGGAAACCTGTACCTGATAGAATACTTTGTGAAGTCATGTCTCACAGCAGGTAAGCGAAAGTCTGTATGTTGTCTTGTCCCTTGATGAAGGAATTCCTTGTTTTTTTCGAAATAGTGCTAAAGTAATTTGGAAGTAAGTCATTCTCATATTTAAAGCAGAATTTTAAATCGTGTACCACAAGTATATCACTCACTTTTAATAATTTTAATTGCTTAAATAATGGTTCTGTGTGGGCATTGTAGCAACTATTTGTGATTAAACGGACTGCATTTTTTTTGTAATTTATAGATTCTGCTTAACTGCCCACCCCATATAAGTATCCCATATTTTATATGCGAGAGAATGAGTGCATTGTATATATTCAATAAAATTTCTGCAAGAAAGCGTTTCAGTCTGTTTAGAATGTCAAGTGTCTTTGATATCTTCTTTGAGAGAATTTCACTCTGCAGTTTATATTTAATATTTCATCTATTCTTATGCCAAAATAATTGAATTTTTTAACAAATTCTATTTCATGGTCATCTAATACCAGATTTTGACAGGACACTATTTTTTGGGGCATGTGGAAAAGTATTGCTCTTGTTTTGGAAAAGTGATAGTTTATTTAATTTTGGCTTCATGAAGTATTTGTAAATTTGGTTGTGCATGATTCTACATACAGTGTATAAACTAATATGGGAAACACTGAACCCTCTACTTCTGCACAAAATGGTCAAAATATCAGATTAACTGATTTTCAGCCAGAAAAAAATGATTAAAGTAAGCTATAATGTGATCCAGAAACTTCATATGTTAAATTTCAGAATGTACTTAACCGCACAATGAGGTGTAAATGATTTGGATGACATTAAAATACCACAAAAATAGTAGGGTACTTTCGCCATTGTCTTCAGGGTGGAAGAGCTGCTTGGTTTTCTTATTAGAAAAGTTTTACAGATTTAGTTTCGTTTGAACGCGCCTTCCTTAAACAATTTTACCCTCACCTTAAATCACAATTGTCAGCTGCTCAATGCTTTGCAAATCTGAAATATAATCCTAAATCTATGTTGAGCTCCTTTGTAAGTAAAATTATAAGGATCAACAAAATGTTGAAATATGAAAATAATACATCGAGAGGCAAGTTCAATACATCCATTCCTGCAGAAATAAGAAGACTAGCAAGGTTTTATGATCTCTAGATATTAATAGAATGGATAGATACTGTAACTAAAATTCAAGAAGATAAGTGCACAACTGAAACCAATTCAGTTGCCATGGTACAGTACAACCCAATAAATTTTCCTAAATCCCATGCCCTCAGGAAGATGCCCTCACTCCCAGGCACTCACATCTCTGCTGTGGCACAGACTTGCCCTCACTTCCATGCCCTTCTGGGGAAACCCACTACACTCCTGTTCTCTGGTGCTAATTAAACACAACACACAGCAGCAGTTAGTGCTGCTGTTTAGGATCTTGTTCTACTGGTTACACAAATTAAAATATCCTAGAATTACATTGATAGATGTATCATAAAATATTACAGCTCTTTTAAAACCGGGTATTTTAAAGGAATGAAAAAAAAAATACTCAAGACATAAAAAGGCAGCTAGGGCATCATTTTCTTAGTACCATTGTGTTATTCTCCCATTCTAACTATGTCATATGTAAAATATTGACTTATTAAAAGACAGGTTCCTTATTAACTTAAAGAAAAGAGTGGATATTATATACAATATAGTAATCTAATGTAACAATCCTACATTGATGATATTAAAATATTTGTCTTTTATGTGTTCTCAGATGTGTTATGAATAAGTTGTAAAGTGGTATAAGTGCAAGCATTCCATTTGAGCAATCAATTGGCCACAAACGTTAGTTTTAGAATATATATAAATTATTATTATATTTTTGTTGATATTGATCATTCATATAATAGGCTATATCTAATTCAGCTTAATATTTTTTTGTAACTCAGGTAATATAACCCAGTTCTTTTGTTGCAAGACAATTGAATGCATTCACACTTTCATAGTCCAATGCTTACCAAAATCCCTTTAATGCATTGATTTTGTAAAGGGCATTTTGGCCTTGCTTTCTGTCTGTTTTAACTTTGCAAAGTTTGGTCTTTCTCTTTCTCAATGTAGAGCCTGATTTTTAAAACAATGTTGAATTTTCGTTTTTGGCTTTTGCTTTGATTTATTCAGTAGTCTATCAGAACTTCTATCAGAACGGATTCTATGTAAAATTCACTTGAAGATCAAAAGCTGATACATTTAAAGTATATTTAAAGTATAAAGTATAAATATATATATGTAGACTTAAAATAAACAACTGCTTGTTTTAAGTTTTAAGAGAGCTTATTTGATTAAATTACCCCAGGAGGGACCTGCAATGCCTCAGAAGTAAACAAAACACGGGTTTTCTTATTATTAAAAAGAATTTATAGATGCTTTTGTAGTAGAGAACTACTTTTTTTGCATAAATAATAGCATTTTGTTAATTAATTGCAATTAACGAAACTGGCATTATAGAACCACACACACCTGTTGAATCGGGTAGTTGCATCATATAACAGATGGAGACACCAGCCAGTTGCATGCTTGTTTGTTTGCTCAGGAGGGCAAGAGCATGCAATTGAGAGCAAAGTAGTGGATGTGCTGGGGTGTCCAAGTGAGTGCAGATGAGAGCATCAGCTCAGAAAATTTATTGGGTTGCACTGTATATATATGAATTCAATGATACTATGCAAGACTTTTCAAATAACAAAAAATTTAGCAAAACTTTTGATCTGACATCAGAAAATTCTGCCAGGTGATTCGTCAAGCTGCACATGGCGTGTAACGTTTTTCAGTTTGCTTTATGCAAGTAATATTGGCCGGAAAAATGACGTCATAATTTCAACCAATAAATTGCTGCATAGTATTAGACTTTCAGAATGTGCGTACGCGAAATTGGCACGAATATCATTTGACCTTTTTTAACTGACCGCTCCTGCCGCCCGCGATTCCTTCCGGCACCCCTGAAATTTCATGACTGATTTGACAGGGCTGGTAGTTTCTATGGTTTTCTTGAGTGGGAACCACTTTTTCGCACATGCTTCTAATGACTTGGGGCAATGGGAATTTTTCCAGACAGGATGCCAATTTTTCATACGTGTTTCAAGGGGGGTGCTTATTTGTCCCAATGACATTTTAACAAAAGAAAAGGGAGGTACAACAAATATTTGTGACACCGAAGGGAGGTAGTATCACTTTTCACAGAAAGTTCCATCAAAACTCCTTCCACCCTCCAAATTCCAAATCATCCCTTAGGATAGGAGGATGATCCAGTGATGTGACCAACATTCATGAGAATCATGATCAAACCAGGGTTCCAGCTATTGGTACAGCTTTTTTAAACGTCGTGGGGGCAGAGAGAAAATATTACATGCATGTGTTTGTTTATTTTCTGTAAAAGTAATTGTTATGTGGATCATCTGATCCCAATCATATCAATGCATAGTATTAGACTTTCAGAATGTGTGTACTAAAAATGTGTGAAACACCAACAGAAAGTCTCACTTGAAACAGCTAGAGTCAGTTCCATTGAGTAGATCAATGGATTAGATTGCCACGGTCACTAGGGTAGGTTGATTTCGGAACTTCACCATTGGACAAATTGGGATAGTAAGATTATTTGAAGAAATGGCATTGAATTTTTGACATTTTGAACATTTTTGGGTTGTTTCGCAAACTCGAGGTTACGTATAACTTTGTCAGTTCTCATAATACAGAAATGGAACCTGCACATTTGAAAAAAGTCACAAAAAGACCTACAATTTGAATACCAATACAATGGGTTTCAGATAATTTTTCATCTTCAGTTTACATAAAATTTCAGTATTATGCAGAAAGAAAGTCATATCTGATGATGCAAACCAGCAATTAGCAGGTAATCACTCGAAAAAGGTATTTTATCAGTCCAGGTTATATATATATTCAAAACTATGTCAGTTTACTGGATAGCACTTTGAAAGAACATTGGAAGTCTTACCAAGAAGCATTCTAGAATTATGGGTGGAGTAACAGTTTCATTAAGCACACCTAGATGAAACGTTGGTTGTTATATCAATTTTTCAGCAATACAAGTACACACAGCTTAACCATAAAATAAATCAAAGATCAGAAATATTTCAATGTAAGTTCACAGCCAGCATCAAGTATAAAGGTTATTTGAGACATATATATATTGCCCTACATATAAAAAGTTAAATATATATGCTGTCTTCATCTCTGAGCCTTGATATTATTTTTGAAATGTAATGTTCTCAATCCAAAAGGCATGATTTGTTCCTTAAGGCTCTAGTGACGGCATAAAAAGCTGTCTAATAATCAATCCAGGCTTCCCTGTAATACCTTAGTTCTATTATAAAATGACTATAAAAATATTTTTTATAGTACCTGAATTATTGCAAAGCAGGGAAGTTTTATGTTATATAACTGCCACACAACAGTGAAGAAATATGAAAGCAATTTCAGATCAGGTGGTTGTTCTATTCGAAATTCTTTCTTGGGTTGAAGGATGCCCTGGATTCCACTTCTTTCTCCACTTTTCCAGTACATAATAATACAGAACCTGATCCCGAAATGCCTCACTGACCAATCTAATAACCTGTCGCCGATTTAAATATTTTTACAGTTTCTTCATTTTTGTGGTTCTTTTCAGGATATCTATGGCAATTAATGAAATGACAATGATAACTATATTAAAGATCTTGGTGCTTTTCCCAGATTGCTAGTAATGACAGATATCTCAACTGTCAACAGAGGTACATGTACACCTATAATGTCATACTTTGATTTGCGAGTCAGGCAAAAAATTAGAAGTTACCATATTGTGAAGTTACTGTGCCTTCAAATTTGGCCTAAACCATTAATATTGGTATTCAAAATAAGGGATAATTGAGCCCTGTCCAACCATACCAGTTTCATTGTCCTATCTCCTAAATTGATTGAGCTATTCAATACCGCGGATCGGCGAACGAAGCGAAAAATGTCTAAAAATGGATTTACTCAAAAAAGTATTAGAGTTAGAGACCTGAAATGTTGGATATGACCCTTTGACAAGAAAATCTCATTATCCCAACTTGTCCAAAATTGAAATTCAAAAATGTTTGCGAAATCAACCTACTCAAATAGTCACCCATGTAAAACGGTATGTCACTTTTCAGGAGAGAGTCGCGTCATACCTTCTCTTAACCAATGAAAATAGTAAGAAAAATTATGTATTTTCTACCACGAATGGCTATAAATATGAAATCATCTGTTAGCATGAATAATCTTAAAAAATCAATGGAATAATGGAGATTACCAGACTAGAGATAATAGGTCTCAGAATTTTCATACTAGAGACTTCCAGAATTGTTCAATGTAACAACGAATATAACAAGAAGGATTCGAAATAGTTCTATTCTAGACAAATCCAATGGTGAAATAATTACGGCTCTATCATTATCAGAAGTTCTTCAACTAAAGAAAAACCTAGACTGGCACCTAGTGCTCTCAGACTAGTTCTAAAAAAAAAAGGGAAAATCCCGGGATCCTGCATCCCGCAAATGTGTCCAGCATTTCAGAAAAGTAATCTGGGCGATATTGAAGAATCGGGCATGAACTACCTTTTTTCAATGTTATAAGTGGCCCGAAAAGACGTGAGAGATAATTACCGAGATGGGCATGGATAATTCTTTTCCAATATCCAAATCAAGCCTTTCTTAGTCCTTTTGACTATTTGGAGATTGGTACTTTAGAGATTGGCTGATGCAAGAGCTCTTTGCAGATTGGTGGTCCACTGGAAAAGTTTAATTTCTCATTTTCAATTTGCTTTGCCACATTATAGGCAGATTTCTGTTAGTCTCCTGATCTTTTTATTTGATGAAGTGCCTGGAGTAATTTAAATAGTTTGTTAATGTCACCTGTGCTGCTAGATGTGATTAGCACTGAATCAACTGATTAACCCTAACTTACACAAACAAAACATCTTTAAGCCAGTAACATCACATGACCAAGTCGAAAGTAAATTTTGAAACTGTTTGGACTGCCAATCTGCAAACAACTATAAAATAGCATTGCATTAGATTTGTAACAATTTATACACAATTCATTCACTTTCATCCATTTTGCCACTTTAAACAGTTTCCTGGGCTTTTCTTATTATCCTATCCTGGTCCTAGGTCATCATCTTTCTCCTTGCCCTCCTACTACCTCCTTCCGACATCTCTTCATTTTTCTTCAGCTTCTGATCTCTGAAAAATATGGCAACAGTTTTTTCAAAATGTATTTATATTAAGCATTTGGGAATGTTAATATGATTGTAGTGAATATGGAATTTCACTCAACCGCCACAGGGTTTGGCACGAGTACATGCAAATGTACTCGAGTACGAGTACAAGTACTTGCCACATCTACGAGTATGAGTACGAGTACGAGTACAGCTTTTTCTGAATGTACTTGAGTACGAGTACGAGTACTTTCAAATGTACTCGAGTACATTTATGCATTTTTGAACATTATTTGTGCAATATTTAAAGAAATAAATGTTTTATTGAGATGAAACAATTAAGCAACAACAAATATTGTCAGTGAAGGCTACTACTTATGTTCCCTTGTTAATCAAAAGCAAACTGTGTCAATTAAAATGGCCTTTTGAAGATATGTGCTGGGCTGCCAATCACTTAGTTGCTTGAAGATAGAATATCTATTGGTAGAGATCTTCTATTTGCTTATCTATTTTTCTGTAAGGCTCAATCTATCTATCTATCTATCTATCTATCTATCTATCTGTCTATCTGTGTATCTATCTGTCTATCTATCTGTCTATCTGACTATTAATTTCTCCCTCTATCTGTCTATCAATTTCTCTCTCTATCTGTCTCTCAGGAAATCCACATTATGATAGATTTGCGTCACGAGCGTCTCAGCCAATCAGCGCTCAGCATTTCCGTCCACTTCAAAAGTTTACCGGCAATTTGCGAAGCAACGATTAACTCCTTAGAGACGTATGAGATATCATTTTTAAGGTCTCGGAGAGACCTATCTACTCAGTCAGTTTTTTGGTTGTGTCTGACTTAATCACTGACTTAAAACGCTTTGCTGAAGTGTGGCAAGTCATATTTACTGAAAACTAGATACAATATAAATTTATTGCAAGCATAGAAATGGTTATTTCGTTCAGCAAAGAACATTTTTCGTTAGATAAACTCATAATATAATGCTAGAAAATTAGAAGAGACTATGCCCTGGTAGCCTTCAAAAGAAATTTTGATTTATAGATTATATCAATTTGACAATTTGTGTTTAGTACACAATGTTTGTATGCACACTTAGCAATTTAATAAACAAACGAAAATAAACTAATGTCAACATGCCATGTATGATTTAACAAATGGATTATGAATGTGATTAATTTAAAATCATTAATTCCTTAAAATCACACTATTTAGGACTAAGAAAGCCTGTACACTAAATGCCGTGTTCCGATTTCCGTAAAAGCGTCGATTTAACCCAAAAAGAGTTAAAACGAAAAACGGCTCTAGTTATGGTTAAAATAAGGCTAGAAACGTAATTTAAACATAGGCTGCGCAGCAGCAAACCTTCAGCGAAACACCTTTAGAAGATTACAATAATATCATAAAATTGGTGCGTTTACGAAATTGCTTATAGGTATGCAATAGCAAGGGAGTAGTGGCCTTCCATTATCTCTATTTTTCCAATGATTCATAAAGTGTTATACGCATCAAAAAGCACTGCTAAATTACATAGGTGATTTGTTTAGAAAAGTGCATTACTGTATATGCAATAGTGGGGAAGTTTTGGCTCCGATATAAAAAGAATTATTTTAAATATTTTTTCTCAATATTACAAAAACTATAGAATAGCCCTCTGTCAGACCATGAAAAGGCACAACTAGACCATACAAGCCATATGTGTACTAAACTTCATCCATGTGTATGGAATAGTGACCGGATGTTGGGCCAGAAACAAAAATAATAATTTT
Source organism: Platynereis dumerilii (assembly GCA_026936325.1). Lineage (NCBI taxonomy): Eukaryota > Metazoa > Annelida > Polychaeta > Phyllodocida > Nereididae > Platynereis > Platynereis dumerilii. Next base: position 82,795 of record JAPTHN010000078.1, read on the forward strand.
TATGTTTTTTTCAATATTTGAAAAAGTATATAAGATTTCCGTCAGACCTTTCAAAAGGCACAACTAGACCATATTGACCATATGTGTACCAAAGTTTATCCATGTACATGCAATAGTGAGCGAGTCTTAGCCCAAAAAACAAAAAAAATATGTTTTTATATTTTTTCTAATTTTTTTCAGAAAGTATAGAATATCTGTCAATGAGACCATCAAAAGGCACAACTAGACCATATAGGCCACGTGTGTAAAAAATTTCATCCATGCACATGCAATAGTGACCGAGGCTTGGCCCGGAAACGAAAAAAAAATTTTTTTTATATTTTGTTAATTATTTCAAAAAGTATTTAAGATCTATTCATCAGACCATCAAAAGGCACAACTAGACCATACAGGCTAGATGTGTACCAAATTTCATCCACATACATTCAATAGAGGCCGAGTGCCGGGCCGGAAACGATCTATCCGCCCGCCGCCCGACCGCCCGCCCACCCGCCCGCCCGCCCGCCCGGCGGACGGACAGCATTTTTACCCAAGTGATTACAATACCTTCTTCGAACTTCGTTCGCTGAAGGTAAAAAGGTAGATATATCATTTGGAAGTTGCTGAACATGATGGCCTATGTAAAAATGCTTTATCTTTAGCAATTAGGCCAGTATTAGCCTGTAAATTATGATGTTTTGATTTGCGCTAAAAGGTGTGAAAAAAGCAAATGGCGGCCATGTGGTCAAATGAAAATGAAAATGGTGTATGCTTTGAGTGCTTCAAATATGTTTTACTGAATGAATTATTTATTTAAGACATCATATGGAAAAAAGGCATTAATATATAGATGACAAAAAATGTGTTAGATATTCCACAATTTTGGCGAATTCCAAAGCTTAATTGTCATAAATGTGTGTAACTCACAAACTGTGTAAGTCTAAAATTACAAAAGATTGCTCACTTCATCATTTCCATTTGTTTAAACTACTGGTATTCCAATAACACAAGATGTAACTTAAGATGTGAAATAATTTAAAAAACATCTTTGAAGGCTTTCAGAAAATTGAACTATGACATTTCAACAAACTATTTTTGTTATGTTAAAGACTTGCTTTTGTTCAATTTTCCTCTTTTGAAGCTTCAATTGTACTCGTGATGTACTCACTACGAGTACGAGTACTTTAGCAATGTACTCAAGTATGAGTACGAGTACTGTACTCATGATTTGGCACGAGTACTGAGTACTCGTGGCCAACCCTGACCTCCATAATGTTACACTATCATTGTCTGGAGGTTCTTGAAAATAGATACTTTTGTCTGGGTAATAAAAACTGATTTTGATATTGTACATTTTATTCCCGCTCTGTTTATAAAATTCATTTCAGTAACAGAAATGGGAAAATTAATTTTTGTTATCACCCCGTGTTTCAGTGAATGTGATAATAAGTTGGATTATGTGACAGTAAATGTGGGGCGTTACAACCTTGAATCCTTAGTCAAAAACTCTTCAATGAATGTCACAGCAAAACTACTCTTGGTAACTTGACCCTGACTCATATTCTCTATGCAGATGACATTGTTTTAATAGCTGATTTACCAAAATGCCTTCAGCATAGCATTATCTCTTTACACAGCTTCTGCAAAAAATGGCACCTACATTTTGTCTCATCTCACATGCGAACTAACGTTTGTCCTGATACCTCAGCCTACAGAAGTCATACAGCGGAAATACACATAGCTGCTGGCAGATCAGCCGATTTGCAATGTTAACATCATATATTCACAATGTTTTAGGGCCTTCCTTTGCCGATCTTCAAGCAATTTCATGCAAGAACAGCCAATTTTACGTGTTTACATTCGTAACGCTACCAGAATAATTGGTCAAATTGTGGTGACATCACAAAAAAAATGAACTAAAGCACCACTCCTGGATTGGTTCCAGACAAGTTGTGCCAATGCCACTCCTACAAGGTCATGTATTGGTTTTATACAGACTATCGGATCAGTGCTAAATTTCAGTTCACATGCTAGATGAGACATACTGTAATTGTGAACGTAAACAAAACTAAAGTGATGCAGATACACTGTGTACCAACCGAGTGACCTAATTAAGAATTTTTTTGTTTACCTTTTGTTAGTTCTCATATATAGAGCAAACAACAAACTTTGCATTATAGCCAGTATACTGTCTTCAGTGGCGTAACTGGGCGGTCTCGAATGGGGGGGCACCGGGGGGGGCACGCAATTCTCTGGGGGGGCACCCACTATACTAATTGTATAATTTAGCCGGAGTTGGAAAGTTCATATGGGGGGGCACCTGGGGGGGCACAGGTCCAATATGGGGGGGCACGTGCCCCCCCGTGCCCCCCCATAGGGACGCCACTGACTGTCTTATAGTACAAGTAATGCACATAAAAAATTTGGAATCAATCAGTTACGTTTTCTGGGAGATTAGGCAGTTTTGGTAAATTTTAGTGCATTTTTTACTAGAATCACCAAATCTTTGATTGTTAAATACTAGAAAATGCCCATTAGTGGAAAAAGTTTGACAATGCATTATTGTGATGTGACGCGCATGGCTACGTGGGCATGTTAAAATAAGGGAATATTTTAGGAACACATGGTGCTTAGAGTGATGTGCAGGCTTTGAGAAAGTGGCTAATTGTTGACATGTTTGTGTAGATGGCAAGCAGATATTAGCTGGAGGCCTGTGTGAGACCTTACAGCCCGAGTTGTAGCAGGAGGAATTTGTCGTGGTAGGTGGCATGTACTAAAGAGAGCAGCAGAAGATTTGTAACAGCGAGGTTATCAGGCGAGCGGATCAATGATAACATAGGGACAGCCTGCTTGTTGAGTAAGGTTGGGGCTGGCTCCAGGCAAAAACAGATGAACATAAGTGCTGGCACCTGTGGGAAAATGGTTATGAGAAGTGGCTCCCTCTGGGGAGGAGTAAAATATGAGAATATGCTGTTTCATGCACTCCTGGTGGTGGAGTTGGCAAACGGAAATAAGAGAGGAGTCAGATAGTTGTGGGCTCCCATCTGAAATATGAAAGCAAAAAAGTAGGATAGGTGGATAGCTTTGGTGAGTGGCATGCCTGTGACAGGCGTTTATAGCTGGCAACTGGGGTGGTCATGTGACCTGAGTTTTAACTCAAATGTTAGTGGGGATTTAAAGCTTAAAATTTCACATCAAGATGTCTAAGCCATAAATACAGCATACTGGCTATGTTACATTGCATAGAGCAAACGGTACACAGTTGATAGGAAACAAAACTGTTAGTGATATGATCTACAATGGAGAAAATATTGAAAATGTTGATTGTTTAACTATTTAGTTCACATGCTCACTAATAAACAAAACATTCATGGTAAAATGATGGAATTCCTTGAACCACAAGGGCTGAAAGTCTTATTCACATAACAAGGGGACACACAGCAGGCATTGGGGCTCATAAATCCCCAGCTATCCTTAAAAATGTTTTTTCATACATTCTACCTATGCTAGAGTATAACAGTGAAATCTGGACAGGTGAAACATCTGTGAGTGAGTTAGAGAACTTACAACTTTGTTATCTTAATCTTGAGTGTTCTAGGAGTAAGAAAACAAACCCTATCTCTTGCCGTGTATGGCGAGAATGGTAATATCCCGCAATTGCGAGTGAACACCATGAAAACACCATTGAGTTCACACCATTAAGTTCATCCTAGTGAACTCAATGAAATAAATGATCTGACGTTGTTATGCAAACAATGGGCAGCGATTGTTTATGTCATGATGTCACAATGGGCAGCTGGTGACGTCACAACAAACTGCTGCTCCTAACTTGGGAGAATTTGAAGTTATCAAACTAAAATTTAGTAAAAACCATTGATGAAGTCATTGCGGGATATAAATAAAACCCCATAACAGTGTAGTTCACAGCTATGAACATCATTCGTGTCAGGTCTGCCTTCTGAATAACACTCGTCCTTCGGACTCGTGATAAATAGCTTTAGATCGCTTGATGACACTGATAAATAGCCGAATTTAAGCCAATTGTCGTAAATTTCCCGCAAATAAAAACACGGTACTTTATGGCCTTACCCTGACCTTAATACTAAAGATACAGCCATGAAACTTTCACCATAGTCTTCTCCTACATCTTAAACTATATATGCAGCCTTTTAAATTTTGTCTCTATCTCAATTATAACCGAATTTAAGCTAACTGTCGAATTAATCTTTTTCTGGCAAATTCGCCAAAGTATCCAAAATTTCTTCACAATCATTATAAATTGACAGGTATGAGAGCAAATTTAATACTTGATAATTTAGTTTGTAATACAGAACTTACTTCAGCTGCATCAGACAATGGACCTGATGAGTTTAAGCTATTGTGAAGTTAATTGATAATACAATGAAGCAGACAGATTTGTACCCCTACCCCTCCACACCCCATGTTTGTTTTAAGGGGTGTCAATATGATAAATGCAATTATGGACAGATGGCACTTGGGTATATAGATCACTACAGATCACTAGAGATCGATTTTAGTCAGCTCAGATCAATCCATATCACTTAGTATATGGATAGATTTGAATGGAATAATGTTTCATAACAACTATAAGACAAAGAAACTGATTTAGCTGAAATTGAAGCATGCAATACGTTTTAATGCAATGCCATTTGTATGCTAGTAATGGTCACCAAAGTGTCTGGATGTGTTGGGCGCACACCAAATTAAGCATTCATAACAAAATCACAATTAAACATGCATCTTTAATGTTGGTTCAACGGGGTTTCTTTGAAGCTTTTTTTATTCGAAAAATTGTTAATTTTCTCATGTAAAAATAAAGTATTAAAACATTTTTCTTCTGGTAAGATTGCATTTATTTCATTAAATTCCACAGGAAGGAATTTGACACAATTTTCTGTTCAGATGATAGTGGTTCCAACTTACTACATCTTAATAAAAATTTGCCATATTTTAAGAAAAAATAGTTCAGTTAAAATCCCGATGAACCAAGAATTCAATCCTGTATTTAATTTTGATTTTGTCATGAATACTTACATTTATGTGTTCCTAACACATCCAGACACTTTGGTGACTATCACTATCAGGCAAATAACATTTAACGTCGGAATTGATTTTATGTTTATATTTCTACTAAATCAGAATTTGCCTCACCATTAACATGAAACATCATTTAATGCAAAAATGTCTATCAAAACACATGCCAATGTGTATAGACTACAATTCCTGAGATTTTAGGGAAGATTGAGCAAGTAATTACTTTGTTATGATTGGTCACAATAATAGCCCCAGCTGAGCATAAACTAACGGCCACATCTGTAGCTATCATTTTATTGTATACTTATATAATTGTTTTATTCTTAAATATTATCACATTTAACTTACCACTGTTTTCACAATACTAACATTGACAAATGTATCATTATCTAATATTCTTATGTCAATAAAGCAATATGTAATATGAGGGGGTTTCCATAAGTTTTGTGCAACCTTCCAAACTTTTGTTAGAATTCATGCAGACACATGATATTTGGGTCAGATAAATTTGAGGTGATTTGCAAGTAATCCCCAAGAAATCAGACCACAGAAAGAAAAATAAATGCTTAACTTGTTGCCATGGAGACCAGAAGTCATGAAATGCGGCCCATGTTTTGCTGGGATCACTTAAAATGAGTTTGAATCCTATGCAGTACTGGCGCCTTGAAATAGCGTAATGAAGTATATTAATAATATTTTTTAGAAATTATAAATACATAATTGTGACATTATGTATAACAATGGAAGCAATGGTACTATCTTGATATCTCACATAATTTACCATCATTCATTTATTTGCCTTAATTTTTCTTGAGATGAGCACATTTTTTGATATGGAAGGCAAAAGCGATCATAGATCTGTAATTTAATTTTTAATAAAACTAGCAGAGAAACAAAATTTTTGGTCTAACATCAGAAAATCCGGCCAGGTGATTGGTTAAGCTGCGCATAGCGTGTCACTTTTTTCAGTTTGCTTCAAGCAAGTGATGTTGCCTAAAAAAATTATGTTATAATTTCCACCAATAAACTGCTACAAAGGCCAATTTGGTATTGTGGCAGTTGTTCACACGTGTCAAACTGCAATCCACATGAACTCTTATGTTTCGTCATGAACAGTAGCATTTCACTCTCCTGTGTAACAGTTGAATGCTTCAGTTGATATTAAATCAGTCTCAAGCTGACTTTGAAAGCATCACATCTCTGGATGCTAAATTATCATGCCTTGACCAAAAGCATTGTCTGTCATAACAGTAACGGACTATTCAGAATTAAATTTTACTGGGTTGAGGGGGTGTTAGTTTCTACCGTTTTACTTGAGTTGGAACCACCTTTTAGCATGTGCTTCTTATGAATTGGGGCAATTTTACCCGACAGGATACCAATTTTTCACGCATGTTTCAAGGGGGTACTTATTTTTCACAACATGCTTAATTGCTGAATGAAATTTTAATAAAAGAAAAGGGAGGTACTACAAATATTCATGAAACCAAAGAGGGGTATCACTTTTGACAGAAAGTTCCATCAAAACTCCCAACCCCTTTGTGGTCCCTCAGGACAGGATGATGATCAAAATTTGTAAGAAAATCGGAGTGGGAATAAAACCAGGGACCCAGCAACTGGTAGCCATTGTCATGTTTTCTGAGCAGAGCCTTCCTCTGACTCAGAAAAAATGTTATATACATGGACCAATGTCACAAGTTGGTAAAATTTCGAAATTCTGGTCAAATAGGCAGAAAAATCAGTAATCACTGATATGTTTCCTATGTATCAGTAGATTCAAGCCAAAAATTGGAGGTTGTAAATGCGTTTTTATGATGAATAGGCCGCAATATGCCCATACATTTAAACATGAATGTGAATGCATTTTATTCAAAACGAACCTTGGTTTATTTAAATACTTCTACAGCAAAGACTTTTTAAGATATCACAATGAAACTTGAACAAGTTCTTCTGAATAATATTCTTATTACAAAAAATATACAGATTTTTCATTTTTTCCCTTATCATACCTTCTATGGTGGAATTAGCAGGTAATGCAGAAAGCAAGTGTTGCACTTTTTGGTTTGGCTAAAAACCATATTGTATATACCAATGGAAAGCCAAGCTCAAGTGCAACAATGCACACAAATTGTTTGAACAAGACATGCCTGAACATTCATTTTTACAAACTGTAAGAGTGCCACATCTCTTGTCAGTGACAAAGACAGGCCTCTAATATCATGACAGTATAAATTTACTAATGCTTTCTATGAACCAACAGAAACCTGGGCTCATGAGCAATAAAATCATTATCAGAAAAGTTAACTTTTAAAAACTAGCCTTCATCAGGAAGTGTGTAAAGAAGAAAGGTTATAATAAATAATTACCAATAATATAGTTATATTAATAATAATTGCAATAATAAAGGGTGATGCACTGTGTTTATCTTCACAAAATTATCAGGGAAGATGGAGTGGTGCTCAAAGACAAAAATTCTACAAAAAATTATTACATTGGACAATTATGAATTGTTGTATTCAGGGGTTTTATTTATCAGCCAATCAGATTGCTGCTTTCAAAATTCAAATGTCAATAAATGGGAATTCCCTTGTGATTCCCTAGCAACTGGACCTGTAAAACAAGTTTTATGATGTCGACTGTTTTGAATAATTATTTAGACCTTATTCATAAAGGTAACCAAGGAATTCTGTGGCTCCAAGTCTGGGAAACCCCCCCCCCCCAGTCCAGCAAGCTATTGTGCCCAATTCTGAGATGACTCTCATAATTAGGCAATTGAAAATGTTTGAGTTGTTTAAAAATGACAGTAACATAAAGAACAGAAATTGCTCAGTCCATCTATGCAGAAATTTGGGAGGGGGGGGGGGTGGAGGCATAAAATTTACCAACCATGCCACAGCGCCACCTATAACATGTAACAAGTACCAGGAGTTGCACGCTTAGATGGGGCTTTTGTAGAACGCAACATTTGGAAAAATGGTCACAATTCAAAATCTTTCCCTCTTAGGGTATGAATTTTTTTTTATAGACATATGAACCCAACTACAATGCATCTTTTGCTGCCATTTCGAGGCTTCTAACCAGTTTCCTAAATATGTCAGAAAATTCAAAAAAGGAGGTTTTATCTATTTTTTTTAATTACAAAATGCATTGACTTAGCTGTTCTTCTTGTGAGTGATTAGTCTATTGGTCCTCTTTACTAATGTAGTGAAAAATTTTACGTCGGAGTCTCCATGTAGATTTTGGCCACTAGGGGGCTCTTCAACATACCATATTTAAAAATCAGTAAATCGGTAACTATTAAAGCTAAAATTTCCAAATCTGACAGAGGCAACATGACACATTTGAAGTCTTTTCTGACAAATTTTCGTCAAAATCCCCGTTGCGGATTTTAAGTTATTGAAGAAATTGCGAAATGCACATTTTTCACTCTTTTCCTCATAGCGTCGCAGTCGATTATAGTACCTGCGTGGAAAAAGTGCAGCTATGCTTCGATTGTAATGAACTTTCATGTTCAGGTATCTTTTAAATTCCAAAGAAAGTTTAAAAATTGTTTACCCCTCATTTTTGACATTTTTTGGGTGGCAAAATGCATAAGTAGGGGAATCGTTCAAGTTTCGCAAACCATATTTTTTTTCACCCAGTCGTTTTGTTCTGGGACCAGGTTTATGCAATATCAAATGGTTTTCTTCAAAACTTTTTCCAATAATTTTTTTTTGAAAAAACTCTTTTAAGTCATTGGCATGTATTGCTCTTTGAGAAATTTGCAAAATTTATGGCACAAAAAGATGAAGAAACAAAGTGTCATATGAGTGGTGAAAACCAGATGCTGATATCTCTTCTACTTTATGAGATATTTGCGTTTTCGAGCAAAATTTTTGCAAAAAGTGTTGGACTCTTTTTTTTTTTTTTTTTGAAACAAAAAGATAATTCCATTTATTGCTGTGTTATGTTACCCCCCCCCCCCCCCCCCAATTACTCTCACTGTTCACTCTTTGTAACCAGCAATCAACTCACCATCTTTTTTCAATCAAAGTAATTCCATGTAAACTTTTTTTTTTGCCTCCTTTCTTTGCATCCGTGACATTTAGCTTGCATTGTACTTAGAATTAATCTCTTTTGGCAGCTGCAACAATGTCACCTTCAAGGTATGTTAGTTTTGATGGGGGTGGGGGGGGGCTAGCTCAGTGGTTGCATGCTGGGGATGCCAATCGCTGGGTCCCGGGTTCGAAACCAGCTCTTGCAGGGTCAACCGGCCTATTGCTGGGCAGGTCTGTCAATCGTCCGTCGCTTCATTGCTGTGTCCTACTCCTGTTCTAATTAGGCTACCAAGTGCACAAATACCGGACGTAAAGCACCAATAATCCATCCATTTCTTAGTTGGAAATTATTGAGGTTTGATGGTAAAATTTTCTTTGCATTTTAGGCCTTTGAATAACTTTTGTGTGAATTTCATGCCCTGAGTGAAAGATGTGTCACAGTGCCTGGACTGGGCTCAAACCAAATTTTTTTTTTTTTTTTTGTCGAGACTTGGAACTAGATAGAACTTTTTTTTAACCAAAAAGGCCTCATGACAGGATACACCCCTAACTCTATTGGGTAAAACTAACATAAGAAAATGTTGTTTGGGGGTAACTGAGGGGAAAGATGGGGTAATTGGGGGAAATTAGGAGGTTATGTGGGGCAAGTGGGGGAAGCAGAGGGCAAGAGGGGGTAAGTGGGGGTAAGCAGGGGCTAGCGAGAGGCAAGTGGGGGTAAGTGGGGGCAAGTGGGGGTCAAGCGGGGGCTAGCGGGAGGCAAGTGGGGGTTAGCGGGGGCTAGTGGGAGGCAAGTGGGACAAGACTGGGATAAGCGGGGGCAAGTGGATGGCAAGCGGGGGCAAGTGGGGGAAGCAGGGGGCAAAGAGGGGGTAAAACGGGGGGCAGCTGATATTACGGGAATAAGAAAAGGGAGCGGGGGGTGTATCCTGTCATGAGGCCTCCCATTGATGAGCTGTCAGTTCAATCCGTAAAGCTTTTCAGGGTGCTAAATTTTGACCTTAGTGCTATAATCTAGCTACAATTTTTCAATTTTTTTACTTCAGATAATCGATTTGTGCTTATTTTTTATAATTGGGTCTTTTATGCAGATTCCAACGGCGTTTAGATCATAAAGATTGGTTGAACAGAAGCTGAGATATGCTCCGTTTTCCATCACCAAGTCTGATTCTCTCTATCTATATTATTGATTCGGTCGACTTTATAATAATAATAATAATAATAATAATAAATACTTTATTAATCATGTTCATGAAACTTGTTGCGTACAATCCTTTCATAGATACATTCATTCAAGACAACTGGCATACATCAATCATTCATAACACAAAAAACATTCACACAAAGAATTAATGAAATGAATGGTAATGAAAACAAGATTACTGCTCATTTAGCAAGCGTACACTGGATGGCACAAATGATTTAGAATATCTGGCAGTCCTTGTTTTTATAGATCGTAATCTTCTACCCGATGGTAAAGTTTGATAATATACATTGAGAGGATGGGTATCGTCGCTTGTAATTATTTTACATCTTTGGATTACACACTTTTTGTAAATATTTTCAGCACTTGTTACATTGATTCCAAATTTGCTGCAAATCTTTACAATTCGTTGGAGTTTATTTTTTGATGTAGCACTGCAGTTTCCGTACCAACAAATGATGGAGAAAGCTAGGACAGATTGTACAATAGAGGTGTAGAAAAGTTCTAGGATTTTGTAATCTATTTTTTACTTATTCAATTGTCTCACAAAGTATAACCTTGAATTAGCCTTTTTATATACAGCATTAACATTTTCATTGAAATTTAGACGATGCTTAATTACTGTTCCAAGATATTTATAATTGGATACACATTCAACAAGTTCACCGTTAATATACAAAGGTGGATGTTCATATGCGGATGTTCTGAAGTCGACTATCATAAATATTTCAAAATGTGAGAGCGTCACACTTTTTGTCAGTCTCAAAGATAGGGCTCTGATGCCATGATGGGTTGGACTAAAATAGGAGAGTTAATTGATCTGCATTCCCAGGGAGTCACAGTATAATGAAAAACGGTTACATTATATATTGTGCACTTGATAATTAGTGACTTTATCATATGATCTGAAACATCAAGTGTTAACTTTGTTGTATAATGATATTGTCGCCAGTCAAAGCAGTTCATGAATTGTACCCTTAATTTGTATATATTATGTTTTTTTTTATTTTAGTAATCATAGACCACCTCATAGTGAACATAAATGTATTTAATCAACAAATCTCTCTCTTCCTTACTTGCTATAACCTATTTTCTTACTTTCTTAATCACCATCATATATCATTACAACCATTTATCATAGTTTTCTGATTATTCACTCGTATATTTTGTATATATAATATTATTTCTTCCTTCCTTGCTATAATCTATATTATTCTATTGTCTAGCTAAGTGTACTTTTTTTTTTCTTTTCTTCTTCTTTTTATTGTATTTATTTATCTTTATGTTTACTTCAAATAACATTCTTTCCTAATATACCGTAATGACTCACTCTTAAACTCTTTAACTTATAGCCTGCTTCTATAATTATTTGTACTTGTATTTGTATTTGCATTTGGTTAAATCTTGACTTTGACATTCTGATATTGGTAAAGGCACATATAATTTTGTAATTATCTGCCTACCATTTTTTAAAAACTCATGCAATATCAATAGATTATCACCTAATGTACTATTAATGGTCAATAAACTTGAAACTTGAAACTTGAAACTTGAAACTTCCAACTCTATTCTATACACTAATACAAAGCCAGGCTCACAAGCATGACAATAATACCTAGAATGCACGAATTTCAGCACCAAGCCTTCATCAGGAAGCACACAAACAAGAGAGGTCCCACAAAATTTTCGCAGCATATAAGAGGGTTGCCCTGTTGTCAGTCTTAAGCCATCACAGGTTATGGCACAATAGCCTCAGCCAATTTAAGTGATATTTTCCTGGTATGTCAAGTGTTCCAAAAATGTTTGGATCAATGGTTTATTTGTAGCATCAAAAATCACATTGCACTTTTTACCTTCACCCGGTGTGGTAGTTGAGAGTGTCCCAGTACAGAGTGTCCTCCGGACACATTTTCCTAGGAAAGACTGTCCACTGGACACAATTTCCTAGAAAGGAGTGTCTCTGGACAGTTTTTCCTAGGAAATTCTGTCCGGTAGACATTCGTTCCTTTGTTATGGTTGTCCCCTTTAGGGATTAATGTCCCACAGAAAAAGGAAAATAATTTCTATGTCCTGGTTTCAAATGTCCCACCAAAATGTCCAGGATAATATATCCTAGGTATGAAAGTCCTGGACATTATATCCTGGGTTGAGAAGTCCTGGGCGTAATATACCAGTAATAATTCGACCGCTGAGCGCAAAAAGGGACTTAGTGCCACTAAGTCCCTTTTTGAATTATTGCATTTTTTGAAAGTTCAAGACCTCAAGATTAATGTCTGTGAATATTAGAACAAAGTGAGTAATACTAAAGGAGATATAGCAGGTCAAAGTACAGGATGACACTATTTTTAATGTTTTGTTGGTCTTTGTTGTCTCTGCCATTAGAAAATGTAGCCAATGCAGTAAGGGACTTAGTTGAGCTAACCCAATGCAAAAAGGAGCATAGTGCTGTTATGCACCTTTTTGCACTGAAATTTACTTAACAATGATAGTAAAAATACTAGCTCTAAGCTCCTTTTTGCTCCGAATGACTACAGAAACCAGTCGGCGCAAAAAGGAGCTTAGTGCATCTATGCTCCTTTTTTCGCCGACTGATAATGCTTTCTTTGATGCAAGAAGGAGCATTGGTCTTATTTCATGAAAAATAACCATATTAGTATAATTATTTTTACATATAGTTGTAGAAAATGGCTATATTCATTTACATACCTAAAATTATTCAAATCGGACCAGCACTCACCGAGCCAGAACTGAAAGCAACTGTTCAAAACAAAAGGGCCTTTTTCTCAAAATCACACTTTTCCACTAAGCTCCTTTTTGAGCCGAGCAGTCGAATTGTCCAATAAAGTACAAATTTTCCTAGTATTTGTAGTCCTGGACACTATATCCTGGTTCTGGATGTAACAAAATGTCCTTTGCTGGACAAATATCCCTAGTTTTGCTGGTCCTGGTCACAATATCCTAGCTCTGCATGTCCAGGACATCATATCCCGGTAACACAGGTCCTTCATAGGACGAACATTTCATGGCTTTACATGTTCTGGACATTACTTTAGACTTTTACTAGTCCTGAATGGTCATTTACATAAACTTTTTTCCGATAACTGGTAGGCCTTGACAATGTCCAGTGGACAATGGTTACTTAGTTATGGTTGTCCACTTTAGGGATTAATGTCCCCCAGTTGCCAGTCATTAATCACCTGTAGGGCCCTATAAAAAACATAGAATAATTATTGAACACTTGATGTCCCTACCATAGGGTAGAGCCATCCATCATCCAGCTAATAATTCGAAGTGATAAGTATTTTTGTATTCGTCATCACATTTCAACTTCCTGAATATCTCAAAAATAAATAAATGCAGCATATATTCATACCTTGTTTGTGTTAAAGCATGCTCTCCTAATGTTTATTTTCACATTCAGTGACAACCCTTCAGGGTATGTCTTTCAGACAGATATTGTCTGACATGGAGAAGATCAATTGTATGCCAAGTAAATAATGACTGGAACTGAGACTCTGCAATGTTCTGAATTGAAGTCTGATCACTAGACCACTGTGCTATGGGGGAAGGCTGCCCAAGTTGGTCATCCCGAGCTTGGTCTTTTGATTACAGTACATCAGTTCTATTAATAACTACGGTCATAGATACAGGCTGGACAGTAATGGATGTCCTGGGTAGAAATGTCCAGGACAAATAGAACTAGTATAAATGGTCCTGGACTATTTATACTAGTTTGATATGTCCCAGACAAATAGACCTGGGATAAGATGTCCGGGACAATTGGACCTAGGGTGATCTGTCCTGGACAGATGGAACCAGGATCAGATGACCAGGACAGCCAGATCTAGGATCAGATGACCTGGGCAATGAATACTAGTTAATAATGTCCACCTGGACATCTGAAACCAGATAAAAATGTCCAGGACGTTTGAATCCAGGTTCAAATGTCCTGGACAATTATTACTAGTCCATGCAAGAAAATGTCCTGGACATTTGAACCCAGAAAGGACATTATAAACCAAGGAATATGTGTCAACTGGACACTCATTCCTTAGTTTGAAGTGTCCCAGGACACTGCTCACTGGAGGGCAATTATTCCTTTCACACCGGGACACACCAAAAAATAATATTATAGAAACATCCAATTGCCTTTTTTCTGGATTCATTAGATGACCAGCTAATCAGGGAACAATAATGCATTGCATGTGTGATCCTAAACTCATCTCTTTTCCTGTATTTGAAAGTTGTATGGAAATATTTTACATGCAGTGTCCTGGCACGACACCAAAAATTTCTCTCACTGCAATCATGTATCAATCATTATTTCAAGACCAGTGACCATTGGATTCAATTAGTGCTACTCACATGAAAGAAGACATATTTGCCTTCCATGTGATCCATAATACTTGCAAAAATTCCATCAACGGGCTGAGATGCGACTTAAAACGTATGTGAAATTTTACCAACTCACGCACTGGACCACACGTGTTTTTTTGTTTTCTGTAAAAACAATATTATGTGGATCATCTGATCCCAATCATCTGAATGCATGTTATTGGACTGTGAGAATGTGTGTACTAAAAATGTGTGAAACACAAATAGATACTCTCGCATGAAACAGCTAGAGTCCGCTCCACTGAGGAGATCAATGAATTGGAATGCCATGGTCACTTTTCAGGAGAGTGGTGTCATACATTCTCTCAACCAATGAAAATTGCAGGAAAAACGATGTATTTCCTACCACTGATGTCTACAAATCTGAAATCATCTGTAACAAGATGCCTGCACAATTCCAAAACTGACTTCAATCTAAAGACTATGAGACATCCTTTTTTGAGTGGATAAAAATTAAGAGGAACTGTTACACAGTCTCAAAGTCATTATTTTAAGAAATTGTAAAAAGGTAGGAATTGTTTTGAATAAATTTCCTGCCCCATATTCCTTGAAATAATGACATATTTTAACTAGATTTATAGAATATGTGTCTGTAAAAGTGCCCTGGGCCAAGTTTCATGACTTCTGGTTTCCATGGCAACAAATCAACCATTTATTTTTGTTTCTATGAACTGATTTTTTCAGCGTTATTTGCAAATCACCTCAATATTATCTGATCCAAATACCATGTTTCTACACAAACTCCACCAAAAGTTATGACTTGTTGGACAGAACTTTTGGAAAACCCTTCGTCTAATACTGTTCAACTGAGCAACATGGGAAGATTAAAATCTAATGACTGCCCTCTCACAGACACTGACTGTTGTCACGGCGGAGGTCTAGTACCATATTGAAATATATATGTAGGCCTACCAAATTTTACCTTCCTATGATGATTAGTTTTGAAGCAACAAGCAATTTAGGACCAATTTTTGCTCATTTTTGTGTCTCATAGGTAGCCATGCTAATTTTGTGACGACATAGAAAAAATGTTTATGATGCCTTTCTGAACGTATGTTTTGGATGTCAAATACAATAGGTTTCATGCGAAAAAGTTACATACAAAATGAGTTGTCTCTTAAAAATTGGCACTTGTCAAAATTTTGTCTTCAATTGAACAATTGTAACTTTATAGCGGGGCAGGTACGTAAATAAATAGTGAATTTATACATAGAAGCATGAAACTTGGAGCACACTTAAAAAACATCTCTACAAATATAATTGGATAGGGAGCCACCTCAGATTTAGCATAGATGGCTACTGGCAGCCATTTTCCAAATGGCCGCCAATTCTTCCATTCTGCTGCTTTCTGTGTAGTTACTATGAATAGAATGCATGCAAATAGTGTTGTTATTCCTTCTCTATCTATTCAGAACATTACTACAACATTTTTAGTAGCCTCAACTATTGGCAGGCTTTCTAGAATCCATTTTTGTAGAATTATCAACTTAAATACTGTATTTTCGCGGTTTTGCCTAGTTTTGCCAATTCAAAATAAATATAAAAGTAAAGTTGCATATTTGAATTCCTTACAAAAAGAGCTTTCAAATGAGTACCCGCATTAATGGGTTTTGTAAATTTTGAGTAGAAATGGAAAAAATGAAAATTTTAAGTTTTTGAAGACTTCGGTTCTGAGGTTCATTTTGACAAAGAATTCACGGAAACTAGTGATGCTACCATTCATTTGAAAGCTCTTTTTACAAGGAATAGAATTATGGAAAACCGCGAAAATGCTGCATTTTCATCAACAGTTATAACAAAATGGACTCTGACCACTCTAAAATTCCTTAGTTCAACCCAAGAATCAATTGATAGTGTTTTTTAGATCTTTAGAAGAAATAATGACCACTTTTTTCATATGGTCTAACTGTAGGCACTTCACAGAAAGCAGGAAAATGATAGAATTTACCGCCATTTTGGAAAATGGCTGCCATGGGTCAACCAGGTCAAATCTGAAGTGGCTCAATATCTAAATTTATTCTTTAAGATGTTTTTAAACGATGTGCCAACTTGCATGCTTCTATGTATAAATGAAATATTACTCCCCTATTCATGATGAATCTGCCCCGCTATTATGGCCTGGTGCAAATAAGAGCGTGACAAGAGGGTGAAAAATAAAGGTGTTCTTTTTGCTTGGAATCTTGCTGCAATTCGAAGTACATATACATGGAAATAAATAAACAAAAAAATCAGGGTTAAGTAATGATTTCCTACATAGCTATTGCGATTTTTCAGTGGAAAAAAAGCAACAACAAAGCATAACACTCTGGTATGATTTATTTCTTTTATAAGTATTGTGTTGGTCCTATCTAATCACTTTCTGAACCTGCAAGGCCAAGAATGACAAGCATGCATATTTTGGTGGGCCACAGAATCGTTTAAATTGTTCCAATATTCAAAACTGTCATTTTTTCAAAGATTTACCCATTTTATCACAAGATAGAATTGAATATTTCCCAATCAAAGATTTACATATTTCAAAATTGATAAAGATGATGAAATGTTGCTCTGCATACAAAGCCTAGTATGTTAAAAATTTTGTTGGAGGCGTCAGGGTCGGGACACCAGTTGAAAATCACAAAAATACATGAAAATCTGCAACCAGTGGCCAGAGATAAGTCACTTTGCTAGTCTAACATTATTCCTAAATCAATTTTCAATTTCTAATAACTTTTATATTCATGAAAGAAGATTTTTTGATAATCTTAAAGTATATTAATATTACTCTTTTTTCGCCCCATCCCTGCAGGTCTAGACTACATCTGGGGTTCTTTTGGCACTTTTTTCGATCTCTAATAACACAGAGGACTTGTAGAATACATAATAGCCTAAAGCCTGCAAGTTTCAGGTGACATGAGGATGAAATACAGAAGGTGTTAGGGTCGGGACATGCAATAGTTTTCAAGATTAGATAAAAATCCAGAAGGCCAGGTGCCTCCTTTGTAGTGCTAGATACTTGAGTCACTGTGGAGGAAAAATGCTGTAGTGAAAAGGTATATGTAGGCAGCCTGTGATGGACTGAGAGAAACTTTAAAGTTAGTGTTAGGGTCGGGACAACTTTTACAAAGCAAGAAAAAGTGATTCAAACAAGTAGCTATGGCATGTATATATGGAAATAAGGTATGATATGCAATAGAGGGGTACTCAAACCAAGCTGGGAGCGCAAATACTACATAGAATACCAAGAACCAACAGGTACACAGAGTTGTTGAGCAGACATTGCCAAAATTTCAATTTTTGGCTTCATTTGCCTCTTCAGAGTCTCATTGACACTATTTCACAAATACACAGAGCATCAGATTGCAAGTGATAGTCTCAGAACCAGAACTCCCATGGCTACAGTTGAGAATACTTTCCACTGACAATTTTTTTTAATTATTTTCCAAATGAAGGGTTAAACATTGCTCAAAATATGCATGTCACGCTGAAATGCTAAAATATGACCATTTTCTGGATGTTCAAGACCTCAGATTTCTGGAACCAATACTCTGATTGCCCTCAAATTTGAAATATTAACTGACAAAATAGCTTTAAACATAACAAAGTACTATGGAATGGAATATACATATTTTGTATGGTTTTGCAGCAGATGCAATGCTGGCTTCACCTGAAATACGCAAAAATGTGCACCAGGCCTTATGGGCTATTATGAATAAGTATCAAATACTTTTTGTGTCAATTTTGCAGCTTCAGACATGTCTGAAAGTAAAACGAAAAACATTAACTTCAGTAATTTTACTTGGTTTTCAGAATTTGAGGCTTGAACTTGATTTAAAAAAAAGTGTCCTCTCCAGTGCAGCCCCCTCACAACAGAGGTTGAGCTACCCGGCGAACCGGGGTATACCAGCACAACGAGAGAAGAAGACAGTATATTAAGAATCACCTGGGATTTTGAAGGAAACACATGGTATTTAAAATATTTATAATGTCTTGCTCAGTTTTGGAGAAACAGATAAATTGTTTCTGGGTAGTCTTGAAATAAATCATTTCTGGTTGGAAAATTTCTTAAGAAGGTGTTGCTTGACTTAGGAATGAATATTCGGGGACTTTGTGAGCTTGAAAATGATAATAATGGCTGCTGTTGCCATGATATAAATAATTTCCCACACAGGAATACTCCATCCCCTCGTTCATGAAATGGTCAGCCCCTTACAAATTAAAATAAACAATGTCAAAACGGCCTCTTCAATGCACCAGGAGTTTTACTCTGATTCAAGTATTTTAACATTGGATTCATTAAACCTGAATGCCTCAGAAAGGGTATGTATAAGTACTAGAAGTACTAGAAGTGCCCATTGTGGCAAAATGTAGTATTTAAAAACTGGTGTGCAGTTACAGCTACAAAATTCTCTTTAAGTGAGGCAGTGTAGCTGCTATGGTGATGCAATGCAAACGGGGAAATGATTTCGGAAAAAAGTTTGCAGAAAATTTTTTTTCTGAAATGGGAAAAAGCAGTAGCCCAGTCCCCTCGAGACAACCATATAAGTGCTCTGTGGGAAAAAGGTAGCCCATTCGGTACATTGTAGTTAAGTAGTTCCAGTGACTCTTTACTCTTTAAAATCATTGCGTCACAACCGTTGTCATGGCGTCACATGGGGGCTGCTGCCCCCACACCCCCGCTCATTTGTTATCATGACGTCACAACCAAATAACCCCCCTATTGTTATACCATGGAGCTATTTGGTCCTTCTACTGGACTTGAACCCTCCATTCCCCTCAGGTAAAAATGCTGACCCTGTGCAGAGGCTGAAAAAACTCTTTAAAAAAAAAAATTGTGAAAATAAAATAAGTTTGAAATTTTTATTTTTTTTTTCTAAATCTTGAAATTGGAAAGAAAAAGTAGTCCACTTTTTGCAGGACATCAATATTAGTACACTGTGCGAATTTAGCAGTTGTGGGTCGCCCAGACGCCTGCCTCGTAAGAGGGACCGAAGCATCTAGATTAGCGCCTTTGTAGAGATAGATTGAAAATTTTAAATACATATTTTTCCATTTATCAAATTGCGCTATTACGACAAACTGAACTTGAGACCATTAATTAATTTTCTTAAGTAATATTTCAATATGATATATATCAATATAACGCAATTTAAAAACTAAACAAGATTACAAGTAAGTATCTTTTTATGGAGCAATTAAAGTTGATTTTGTCAGGGCCTGTGATCTTGGGTCATTTTCCGAGATTTTTCCCAATAGAACGTTATTTTTGACACCAAGCAAACACTGTGAGTTCACATCGTACAACAACAAAACTTGACTTTGGGTTAGTAGGATACCCTAGGATACCAAGGGATTATCTACCTTGGAAATCATGTGTCTATAGAGACAATGACCTTCCTAACAGTCTGAAAAAACAAATTCAGGGTGTGGTTGGTAAGATTTCTTTACTTTCTTCATAAAAATTGACGAAAAAATGTTTTGCCAAAATTAAACAAAATTTATGTCATTTAGGCCTTTTGATCTTGGCTTGATTTTCATGAAAAAAATGTTTTATTTACATGGATATTTCTACTAATAAAATAATTTTTTATTCTTTGTAATTCAAAACTTGCATACTTTATAGAGCCGTAACTTGGTAGTAAAGCAACAAAACACTTCTGCCTTAGTTGCTTTACGAATCAGTAGTACGTTTATTTCATGATGGCAGTTCTCATTTACAAAACATTATTTTTATCCTGCATGAGACGTTTTGAGTGAAAATGCTTTAAAACTGCCCACATGAAGTACTCAGTAAGCATTTACTGTCTTTTTCAAATTGACACTGGAATCCAACACAGTGTTGCGGCTGATGTGCCCATCCCTAGCATTGCCAGAAAAATTATGTTTCAAACATTGAAAACTTTGACCGCTAAATACACTTTTTATTATTATTAGGGCATTCTGCCCTATTGCTACTGGTCTTCTCTGAAATCTGGTGGACACATTTTGAGACAAAATACTGCACCAATTTCAATCAAACTTTGCACATGTGGTATAATTTGGCAAACATTGTGTTGATCAACTTTACAGGAACATGCACATAGTTTAAATACAATTTTGCGAGACCCAGGAAAACCGTCCAAGAAAAACTGGAAAGAGGGAATCCTCTGATGTCATTGAGGGGCAAGTGGCGTAGCCGGGGGGGGGGGGGGGGTAAGGTGGGGCAATTGCCTGCCCCCCCTGTGGCTGCTCTTGCCCCCCTCTTGCCCCCTCTGGCTTTGGAGTAAAAATAAATAAAATTAGCCTGAAATGTCCAGTGCTTGACCTGGTTTTACTATTCTGCTTAGGATGGCCTCTACCAAATAGTGTTTCAAACGCTGACCTAATTATTTAGCGGGCCAAGGGACTGGTGGAGCCGCAAAAATGCAGGGCCTCGAAACACCAACTGAACTCTCCCGAATTTCTCAAATTTATTCAACCATACAGTGAGGCTCTGTAAAATTGCAATGACAATCCCAGCGTCCAGTGCTTCTTGTGAGCGAAGCTTCTCTGTCACGAGGAGGACAAAAACCTTTGTGAAAATTCAATGGCAGATGAGAGGTAGGGTATTGGAAAAATGAAAATAAAGAAATGTCAAGGTCTTACCCCCTGAACTTTTTCCTCCTGATCTTAGGATCACCTGTGCCAAATCTCATGAAAATCAATTTATTTTTAGAGGTTGCTCAATGGCATTGAAGTTAATAATGTTAATCCAATGGGGTTCGGAGTAAAAAATTCACTTACGGGTTCCAGTAGATACCCCAAAATGAAAATCTAATGGAATTATTGGTTTTGGGATCCTAATAGTGTCCTTTTGTCAAAATGCCATTTTTCATTGACCGGTGTTATTCCATAGGCTTTAAATGGCAGGTATTTTGAAAAATGGCTGCCAAAAACAATTTTTGCCTATATTTAAGGCTCTAGTCAGAAATGTCAGATATTTGACTGAAAAAAATCTTAAGGCTCATTGTACATTCTTTCGACACGGTTCGGACTTATCTTGAACGAAAAAATTGTGTACTTTCAATGAATGCGTCAAAAATGAAGACAATATTGTGTCCCTTTGTCTTGTTTTTTTGCAAAATGTGACTAAAACAGGTTCCTACATGACCACAATTAATGATCCAAATTTTTTGGCCAAACTCTGTTAGGAGGGCTGCCATTGTTATTACACTTTTGTATTTGTATTTGTATATATTATTGTTCCCCTGGTGTTGGGAAATTTTGGGTGAGCCTTCCACTGAATACAGCTCAGGGCAGCCACAGAGCAGCGCCCATGGGCAGAGGATACAGGAACATTGCCCAAGGTTCCCATCCGTAGCACCCTCCAGTGTTGGTGATCGCCGTATGATGATGATTGATGGGAAGACTGGGAGTCTGGCACACACCCTATTAATTCAGGGATACCCAGGGTCTTTCAGTTGCCCTAGCACAGAACACTGGATACAACCCGCCTCCATTTAATGTCCCATGGGCTCGGACTAAATTGAGTTCCGCGGTAGGATTCGAACCCACGCCCTCAGAGCCAGTGGTTGCGCAAACAAGCACTCTTAACCATTAGGCCACAGAGGAACACTGCTCTGTTCTAATTAAGGATCGAGATAGTTTTTAGGGCGCTCTCTGCTAATAGCTCCCAATTGTCATTGAAATCCTGAAGAATCTTGTGGGTCGATTTATGGGCACATTACAGCTCCAATTGACTTCAAACCTTCACACATTGCATTATATCAGCCAAGAATGGATTGATCAACTTTACAGGGACATGCACATAGTTTAAATACCATTTCAGAGACCCAGGAAAACCATCCCTGAAAAACTGGAAAGAGGGAGTCCTGTGATGTCATTCAGGGGGGAAATTCATCTTTTTATCTATTGTAATTCCCAATAGCTGGACTTGATCACTTGGTTTAATCTTGCATGTGTCATTAATAATTATTTCAGAGGGCATCTCATCATTGCCAAAAGGAGAGATAAACATGACCTGAAACTTATCCGGGTTATTTTTCATGAAATTACTTGTGAACCATTTTATCGCAATGTTTGTGTCATTAATCAGATGATCAACCGCTACATTTAGTTCATCATTTGCAGCACTTAGACTGTTGTCATCTGCATAATTGAAAATGTTGCATGATTTGATATGGGGAAATATATCATTAATAAAGACATTAAATAATAACGGGCCGAGGCATGAGCCCTGAGGGATACCCTTGGTGGTTCTTGCCCAGGGACTTTGAATATTATTCAACTTGACTCGTTGCTGTCTTCCATTCAAATAACTATTCATAAACTGACATGCATCATCAGAGAAGCCGTATGCTTTGAGTTTTGTCACAAGAAGTTGATGTGGTATTGAATCAAAAGCCCTGGATAGGTCCATAAATAATGTTGCAACATAGTTGTTGCTATCCAGGGCCTTTTTCCATGTGTCAACAGCATATGTTAAAACCTGACTGCACCCATGCCCTTTCCTGTATGCGCCAAGTAGATCATTAAAGTACTTCTGCATATAATGTTCAATTTGTTCTGCTATTATAGCTTCAAAGACTTTTGAAAAGACACTTACTATATTAATAGGCCTATAGTTCTCTTTTGTACATTGAACATTTCTTTTTAAAAATGGACAAACTTCTGCTTTTTTCATTTCATGTGGGAAAGTGCATGAGCTGAATGAGCTGTTGACAATGGAAGTGAATGGCTTTGACAATTCCTTTGAACAAAATTTCAGTTTTAGGGGGAATGCTATCATAACCTGATGATTTATTACACTTAATGTTTTTCAGTTTGCTTTTAACATAATCATCAGTAACATGAGCTAAGTCAAACTGTGAATCATTGTCTCTTAATGAGCTTTTGATAGTAAAGACATATCACCTTGACTGGTTTGTTGGTCAACCCCAATATCATCAGCCATTGTAACAAAGTAATCATTTAGAACATTACAAACTGTCAATTGTTCACAAATTATATTTTCACCTTCTTTTAGTATAATGCTTCCAGTTCCTTGGTTGCAATTTTTGAGAAAAATGGCTTTACACAGTCCCAGAAATCCTTGGGAGTCACGTTGGGCTTATTGCATTTACTTGTGAAATACTCTTTTATAGCACAGCGTCTGAGATTAGTGACTTTGTTTCTTTGTTTTCTATAGACCTCCCAGTTATGGTTACACCTATTTTTGTAGAATAGGTTCTTAAGCCGGTTTCTCAGATATATCTCTTTCATTAAGCTAGATGTCATGTATGGTACTTTACTTCTTCTCACCACCTTACTTTTCATAGGTGCATGTTCATCTAAAATTTCACTATACATATGACAGAAAGCCCAATACTGATCATCAGTGCCATCGAAAACTTCAAGAACAGACATTTGTAATATATCTATTGCCTTTTGGAATTTGATTGATAAAACTCTTTATAAGACCTGTAATTCAATCTGAATGGCTTTGGCTTGGGGAATGTAGTTCTTGTGACACACCCAACCATATTGTGAAAGTCACTTGCCCCGCAAGTTATATTGAATTCCTAGTAGAATTTTTGTTTGTTCGAGACAATGACTGGATCAAGTAAAGTACCAGACATGCTTTTAAAGCAGGTTGAACCTGTGACAATATTACAAAGTGCATGAATATCACAAACATTTTTGTCAAATACATTTTCTTTATCATTCATATCAATATTGATATCTCCAACAATAATGCAATCCTTCCAAATTTCATTAAGCGATTCAATTGTTTGATTCACTACTTCAGTGAAACATTCATTTGATACATTAGGGTTTTTATATACAATTAGCAAGTGAAATTTTAAGTGTTTGATTGTAATTTCAAATACCATAGATTAAATATGCATATTTAGATCATTGAATTCGTACTGTTGCATTCTTGAGTGGGGTATATCGTCTCTAATGAATACCATGATACAACCTGACCTTGCAGACCGATCTTTGTGGTGACATTTTAAAAATCCACTGCAATGAAACAGATTTGACGAGTAGGTTTCATCGAGTTTTGTTTCGGTGACACACATTATGTCCAGAAATCTCTCACACAAAATATCATGAAAATAGTCAAATTTATGCTTCAGGCTATTAATGTTGACTTGAGAAATAACCACATTGCCTGGATTTTCATTACGAATGTTTCTAATTGACTCTATGAGAGGATCACTGGCATTGTCCACTGTATCAGGTATGGCCCCATCATCATGGGAAACATCGTTACTATAAGCACAGGTCTCAAAGTCAAAAGAGTCACATAACAGATCACAATCCATTGGAGTATCCAATACATCGTTACAGGCAGTATTGTAAGAGTCATTAGGCGATATCCCTCAGCAATTATTTTTATTTCTGTGATCTGATTTTTGGGGGGATCAATTGAAAATTACCTCAGTATTAACTGACCAAAATATCAAGTGTTTGCATGAAATATTGCTGAATTTATTGTGAATGTTATTGATATTTCAAATGCCATGAATAAGTTAAAAGCTGATAAATCTGATGGGCAATCTGATTTGATTTAATCTCATCTCTCTGATGTGTAGCGAGTTGTATAAAAGTAAATTAGCCTCATTGATTACTGCAATAATTACTCATGGTTATCAACCACAGTCTATGTTGTTAGCTACGATAACTTCAATACCTAAAGACAATAGAGGTAACTTGTGTGATTCTAGTAACTATAGAGGTATTGCATTATGCAGCTCTGTGAGCAAACTTTTTGATATTATTATATTGAATCGTTATAGTCATTTACTCTGTACAAGTGATATGCAATTTGCTTATAAGAAAGGTCACAGCACTTCTGTATGTAGTCTTATAGCTAAAGAAGTTGTTAACTATTATTTCGAAAATGAATCTCAAGTGTACTCTTGCTGTGTTGATCTTACAAAAGCCTTCGATCGGGTTCAACATGTCATATTATTTCAGTTATTGATTGATAGAAAAATTCCTAGTTTAATTCTTCGTGTTATTGTAGACATGTATAGTCGCCAACAGATGCGCACTGTTTGGAAAGGTTGTCATTCACACACTTTTAAGACCATTAATGGTGTAAAACAGGGAGGAATTGTTTCCCCCATTCTGTTCTGTATTTATATGTACAAATTGTTGAATGAGTTAAAGAATTCTGGTCTTGGTTGTTGGGTGGGAGGTCAGTACTATGCCGATGATTTAATTTTGCTGTCTCCCTCTGTTAAAGGTCTTAAAAAGATGTTAGAAATTTGTGAAAATTTTGGTATTGTGTATGGAGTTAAATTTAATTCTAAAAAGACTGTTTGTATGTTATTTTCGAGGCAACGTGTAACGGATAAGCCTGATATTCATTTGTGTGGTGCTAAGCTGATGTGGGTTGATAGTTTTAAACATCTAGGACAAAAAATTAATTTTAATTTAAGTGAAGCAGAAGATGTAAGAAATAAAAAGGGTGACTTATTTAGCAGAGTTAACACTGTTTTAGCTACGCTTGGAAAATGTCCAGACATAATTTTACGTAGAGTATTTAATACCCAGTGTGCTCATATGTATGGTACTGCCATTTGGAATTTCTCCGATAAGTCTATTCATGAATTTGTTGTTGCAATCGATCAGTGAGACGATTGTTTAATTTGCCTTATAGAACACACACTAGGTTCCTACCGGTTGTGTTAGAGACACCTGGTGTTCTTGATCAAATTTACTGTCGTTTTACTAAGATGTGTCAAACAATGAAAGAAAGTTCAAATTTCAAGATTAGATATTTATATAATCATTGTATAGCAACTGCGAGATCTATTATTAGTAAAAACTTGAATGTTATTAGAAAGCGGGTTCACTTAGACACCTCCTCAGTACTAAGTAAGGGTATTCACATACTTAAAAGTGCTTATGTAAAAGATATTAATGACTGTGATAGGAATGTGATAGCTATGATTTGTGAATTACGTAATAGCCAGGTAGAGTTGGACGGTTTTACTGTATCTGACAGACAAGTTTTTATGGATTTTATTTGTACCATTTGAACGTTTGATTTTATATCTGTGATCGTTTTAACTGTTTATAATACTATTTTACACCGTTGTTATATTTTTGTAAACTAAACCTTTGTATTTCAAAGTGTTTGAATAAAATATTATATATATATATAATTGTGCTATAAAATGTCTCTTTAACAATTTACCATATCTTTGTTTGTTTGTATATATATAGGTAACATGTAACATCAGTATGTGCAGTGTGACTCCTAAATTAGTTATTTTAAACCTTGTTGTGAAACAGCAAATTAAATATCATTAGATTACTTTTATAGTGTTCTATATAACTCTACTAAATTGTTTATTAGTAATTATATATTAAATAATAATCTTAACTGGTTATTGATGGTTAATGAATACAATTTATAATGTTATACAATATGTATATGTATTCGAAGTACAGGACCTGAAAAACATTGCCTAAAATTAATATATTTATTTTTCTTTATTTTTCGACTAACTGGGCGGTTGGAACCAGGGCTGTTAACAAGTACTTGAGTACTTAAGTACTTCTGTACTTAAGAACACTTTCTTGACTACTTGGAATGTACTGGGTACTGGAAGTACAGAACCCAGAAGTACTGTACTGGTACCAAGTACTTTGCAAAAAGTACTTGAAATTTTAAGTACTTTTTAAGTACTTTCAGTTTTAAAAAAAGCCAACACGACAGCTTACATACCATGTTGAGTGAAGTGCCAATATTTTCAAAGACAATTTGTGAATAAATGACACTTCATAACATCATAAATTTCATGTAGTCTGTAATATCTGTTACTTTATAAAAAGAACACTTTTAAGTAATGCAATTTATATAATTAATAAATAAATAATTTATTTTGCCATGTAGATGTAGAAGAGATATATATTGATTACAGTTTCATTTGATAGTGCAGCAATATAGCAATCAGTCAATTTTAATTTAGAAGAACTCACACTGAAACTTGTCAAAGCAAATTAGAAATGTGATTGCAATTAGACAAGACATTACAGAGTCACTATCTGAGTGGTCTAACTATGTTGCTAAACTAGCATGATAGTAGCATCTCAGTTCTGCAGCAAATATATGGTCAACATTTATATAATGTTCATTTTGATAAAAGGTAATATAACTTTGAATATCAATAAATACTTTATCCATAATGTATTTATTCTGTTTCCCCCACTAAATTTGTTTGGTTAACCTTTCAAGAATAAATATGGGTATGATAATTATTTAAGAAATAACTTTTTTTTTCATGCTGCATCATTTTGCTGTATAGATGCATAAATTCTGTAATTGTTCAATCAATTTCAATGCCATCTTCTGGAGGGGTTTTCCATGTTCATTGAGCCATGTAGGTGTGAATGCATTGGCCTATTGTCTTTAGCAAAGAAATTGGGTCACTGCATGTACCTGACCTTGTACAGTGTACACAGGTGTGAGAATTACCCTCTAAACAATTGGACAGGGAACTTTCAGAATAGAATGTTAATTTTCATCCATTGCTTGCTTGAACATAATCTGTGTCAATTAAATATAATTTTTTCTAAACTAATTGGATCAATATTTATAAATATTTTATTCATTAAAACAAGACAATTGCAGTCAAATTAATTAATAGTTACAAGTAAATAAAAACAATGTTTAAAAACAACTATTTGGTTCAAAGACACCCAATAACCTCATTAATTTCCTGGGTGTCTAACAAAAATCAGTGATTAAAATCTGAATCTCTTATTTTACTAGTTCTTTAATTTGACAAGCATTCAAAATATCACAGTCAGGGCAGATCCAATTCACCCAATATTGTTTGTGAAGTTCCTACTTCCTATCTATCTATCTATCTATCTATCTATCTATCTATCTATCTATCTATCTATCTATCTATCTATTTAATCTATCTATCTATCTATCTATCTGTCTACCTATCTATCTATCTATCCAACGAAACTGTATTCCATGAATATCCCCATTTGCTTGAAAGAAACACAAGTTTTTGTCAATTTATTTAATCTATAATTTATCTCGCAAGATTTTTTTATACAAAATGAATATAATTGCAGATACACAATATTGATAAAGTGAAAAATTGTATGATCAAACGTTATTTTTCATTATATTTTCATAAAGATTGCGATTTTGTTTTCGTCAATTGTGATTCAATGTGTGAGACATCAAAAAGTACTGCATACTGGACTTAAGTACTTTCAAAAGTACTGTGTACTGGAATTAAGTACAGTGATTAAAAATGTGCTGGATACTGTACTGGGTACTGGGAACATTAGAAAAGTACTGTACTGGACTTAAGTACTTTGAGAAGTACTGATTAACAGCCCTGTTAGGAACCTGCATTAACTTAAAACTACAATTATTTTACATTTTGTATGTATAGTATGTATGTAAACTTTGTGGATATATCGACGTGTATTCTATGTTTTTATTATTATTTTAGCCTATGTTGTTCCTAATTGCTTTTGCCTGACATATGTATCATGTATTTGATTGTCTAATAAAATTGATATATAATTATATTAAATTTAAACAAATCATGCCCTATTTCCATTATCCTTGAGTTTGAGGGCTCTCCAAATTAGTCACAGCTACTGCTCATCTGAATTCAACATGGGTAACCTAGGTTCTCGGCCCTAAACATGCAAACATTATTACTGGTTTCAGCGACGAAATGAACATCAAAAATTTGGCTAAAAACAAATATATAAGAAAGAAATGCAACTTGACATTGATTTAAACAATGCTATCAGCTTTCATGTCTATTAACTTCAGAGAGGAATGTCCTGACAGTGAGCTGTGAATCATTATTTCTAAAATCCCAACATAGTCAGATAGTCCTGCAGCATGAACAAGCCACCAGGATAAAAAAAATAAAACCACTATAGTCAAGACAATTTTTATTAAAATGAGACCAAAGCAAACTAAAATCTGTAAGACATGCAGCCCCTAGCAGTCAACAGCTTTATAGGAAAAGTTCTGCAGAGTATACAAACTTGTGTTCATTCAGAGCAGCCCTGACACTCTTGAGATTCCCAGAGCTCTGCAAACTACACACTCACTGAGTTTTCAACTAGTTTGCTTGCGGTCCTCAATGAACCTGGTGCTTGGGTTTTTCACTTTACAAAAATTGTCATTAAGTTACAAGTTATGCAAAAAAAATATATAAATAATTGAATTATATCGAATTGATTATATCTCTGAATTGAATTGAATTGACTTCACTCCCAAAACAATTGAATTAAATTCACTGAATTGACACTGTTACACAATTGAATTGAATTGAATTTCCCATAAGTGAATAGTGCTCATCGCTGGCAGCAGTGTTCCACTTATGTTTCTAAGAATTGCTACTGTTGTTATGGATTTGTTGTAACATGGCAAAATGTTTCATTTCCACAATAATTTAAAATCTGTCAAATGCGGCAAATTTCGCAGCAATGCCCTGCAGAATCACGTACATTTTGTTTCGATTTATTCACCTTAATTTTTGCTTAGCTGGATATCTCCTTTAAACTTACCGTCTCCGCTCAGGCCATTCGATGCGATTCCGAAACTTTTTTGAAAATGTCCTTGCAATAGCTGAAGTTAAATCCTGATTTATGTTCACAAAGTGTATTTCTTCAAGAGCTTTGTCTGTGTTCTTGTCATACTCCATGACAGCCTCCCACATGGCAAGGGCAACCATATCTTGAGGAACGGCAAATATACCTGGAAATTTATTTCAACATGTTATACATTTCACAAAAAACTGTCAATGTCATAATGTAATAGTGTTCATGTTCACTGTGTACCTTTGATCTGTGCGAAGCGACCCAGTTAAGGCTTGGGTTTGGCTTCAGTCAACGCTTTAGACAGTTTAACAGATCTTTTTTATGCATTAAGTGAAATTACATCTTTCAGGCAAATTCAATCAAATTTTAATATAGCCAGCATGCTAGATTATATTCTCACCTATACAGCGCATATTTTTATATATCAAAAAATTTTGTTGTTGTCAAAGATTACATGATTCTAATAAGAGGGACTTTGGAACAACTGTAGTATTTTGTGCATTTTTTGATGAAAGTGAGTAGGGGAAGAGGGGGTGAAAAGTCACAGGGGTAAAAAGTCACAGGCCTTTTTGACCAACTTGCAGTGACCTAATTCTTAAGCTTAAATCATAATTTGGGACACTTTTATGAGAAGAAGGTCTGCAGGGAATATGAAAATTATACTCATTGTGCAAAGTGGGTTTTTACCCACCTCATGCATTTTTGGTGTCCCAAACAGGTTTTATTGATTCTGAACTTTCTCTATTAATGTCTGGTCATTGTGACATAGGAAGTTGTGCTAGTGTTTTAAGGTCTTGTGGATAATTGTCTTTCGGGCTGTGAACCCATTTTTGGCCATTTGGTCACCAAGTTGCCATGATCATGTGTTGAATTTAAAAAACAGCTGAGGGGTGAAATGTCACACTGTGACATTTCACCCCAACACCGTGATATTTTACCATAGGGTATCGGGAAGTCAGTATTCTGAGCTATGGAAAGTAAAATATTCCACACTAGAAGCTTTTAGCTTACAATCTTATCATCACCTATCTTCAATAATACTAATGAGAGAGCATAACAGCAAAATTTCATTTCGCAAACTTTGGGCAATTGCTGATGCCGGCTTTACTGATGGTGCATTGTCATTGCATGCCGATAGCTTTTGAAGGTTCACTATAAATTTCATGCACAAGGATGACTATCAAGTCTAGGTATGCATATTACCTCATATAGTGTTGTATGTTCACAAAAATTGCATGTGACTTGTTACCCCATGGTTGTGACTTCTTGACCCTGACATGGGGTAAAAAGTCACAGCGGACTTTGCCTTAAATAATTGTAAACTGACTAAAGCCTATTTACAGCACAGCAGCTATCATGTGATACAACTATAGTCAACTAAATACTGCATAATTGTGCCAAAGGTCATTCAGATCTAACAAACACCTGCTCTGTTCTGGGGCTTTTTCTGAATTTTGTGACTTCTGACCCCCGCCTCCCCTACTTATACTATGTTTGAGGCTGAAATATTCTCCAATGTGCTTCACCATGCTGGTATGTATATGGGCAGTTTTACAGTATTTGCACTCAGCCCATTTTTCGTCTTTAAGCAATTACTATTAGGGGGTGGTGATAAATCATGGAAAAAATCAAATTGCTGAAAATCAAATGGAAACTACTTAGGTTTTGTTGAGGGTGAGAAATTGTTTCCAAAAAGGTATAATACATGTCTGTAGCATTATTATTGGTCCCTCCCAAGACCAATTGAAAGTTTTGTTAATTTTCGGTAGTATTTTGGTTACTTGCGAAGTCGCAGTTTGCTATATCTTTCGCCTAGTGATGTTAAGGTTAATGTAATTAACACCATTGTCTTCAGTATGAAAAGAGCTTTCATTTGAATACCAACATGACCATTCTACCCCGTTTTTCAGGTGCAATGTACTGATAAATGCAACAGGATAAGCTACAAAGTCAGTTCCTTTGTGGTAATTATATGGCTCCTGTAGAAATGTCGGTTAGAAATTTGCAAATCAAGTTTCTATATCAGTTTTTTTCCCAAAAATTAATGTTTATATATTCTCTGATAAAATCTGCTTGTTCAATTTAATGTGGTGGACAAGATTTAATCTGACACACAAAAGTGTCAATTTTGCCCTGTTTCACCCGGTATTTGACATCGAGTGATAATTTATAGGTATATTTACATGTATATTACAGTATCACTATTAGGTCCAGGGATTCTGTGCTTTAAAGCCATATGAGCAGTGATTCATGTAATAAATCCTAAGTAAATGAGGACATGACCGATGTTAATTTGTCCAATCAAAGAATCCATAGTTCACTCTTATTTCAGTCCAAAATTGTAGTCAAAACTAAATGAGAGGTCATTTCTTTGCATCATATAACTCATCACAGTCTGTCACTTTGATAAAGTAAAAAATGAGGACCAGTTCTCTGTGAAACATGCACTTTGTGACTCATGACAGCCAATGAAGTGTCATCTTCTCTACTTTCATCATGGGAAACATAGAGGCTGTTTGATTACTTTAGTCATGATCAAAAGAAGGCCATTTGAATTGTCATAACTGTTTTTTTAGAGTGAAAATCAGATGCTTAATCCTTTCCTTGGCTGTCATCAACAAGCTTGATAAGCCTCCCTTAAATCAAATTGACATCGCAAGTTTTGGGTATGTCATTACAAATCATCAGTATGATGACACGAGAAGTACCATTTTCACAGTGCAACAGTCCACTCTTTTTCTACATCAAAGTGGCAGACTGCAGTTTGCTTGTGATGTCACTGGCTTAAACATGTTTTATTAATGATATTGTTTGCGTCAGTTCATTTAATCTTTTTGTTCAACATATATATATATAATATGTGGCAGCATATGTGCAAAATGAACAAACTAATTAACTGGTTTGGTGTAACAAGAAGATTACAAAACAAGCAGGTAACTGTTAATGACGTGGCAATGCCAGTTTGCAAATTTTAGAGGGGAAAACACATTGTTTCGATCGACCGCCAACCTGCAAACATTTTTAATGAAAACATATAAGCAGTATCATCTCTACTAATCATGAAGTGGCTCCCAAGATGGTACCAAAAAGTAATAGTAAAGAGACACCCATTCAGCTGCTAATTGACAGAATATTAATGACAAGTTTCTTGGTTTCTTCATCTCCTTGGTAAAGGAATTTTTGACGAAGATTATGAAAACATGCCAGCGTCATCTCTCACAAAATTAGAAAATCATTAAGTATATAGCTTTAGAAATGTCATGGAAACTTATCAGTTAAACAGAATTTAATTAATACCTGTACAGATTTGAAAATCATACCCATTCGACATTGTTACACAATCTGAGTACGACTCAATATTATTAAAATTACCTATCAGCTTGCCATTGTTGTGGGATCTTTGAAATGTCTTTATAGACAAGCGTTTTATGGAAACATGAATTGCTTTCCTTGCCTTAATTAGTGCCTGTCACTGCCTGATGAATTTTTTGACCTAGAGAAGAAACACAAAATTAGTTCTAATTTGTTAATCTTTATAAATAACCTGGCAATTTTGACAATTGTCTCTACAGGAATTTTGTGTAAAACAGTTTCTAGACCCAAAAAGCAAGGCTACATTCCATTAGCTGCTCTACGATGTCTTTGCATCAGGACAGTTATTACAGGCCTGAAAAGGATAAACCACCATTCTGGAATTTTGGCCGCAGTGCAGGATGATGGATATAAATGATGCTTTTAATGTCCATAACTTTTAAGACATATAAGAAGGGCTCTATTTTCCTCTCTGAAAAAATGTATAGAAGATGACCTGCCATTTGGAGGTAATTAATTTTGAATTAGGGCTGAAATAGAATTAAATGCTTCTCGGCGGGCACCTTTTCATCCATTTTTTGCAGCCATCTTTGATTCTGCAAGCAGTTGCATCAGAAAAGGATGTTAAAATTCATAAACATATTCTATGCACCTAAATCTCCAAGAATATGCATGTTTAGCAATTTTGCATGCAAGCTCCACAAGGAACAGGCTCTCATTATAATTGTCTGATTATGATCGTGATAGTTCAACATTATATTATAATTCAAATGCTTAAAAGTGGTCAAATATACATCAATACATATCATGTTGGTACTCCTTTGAAAGCTCTCTTTAAGACGAAGACAATGGCACCATTTTAAATGGGATAGCTGTTACCTACATCAAGTAATCAATAACCGCGATTTCGAAAAACGTAATAATTTTAGCTCAAAAGTTTATTATCTTCAGATGAGCTTGGGAGGGATCAAAAATGAAGCTACAGCAATGTGTAATACATCAATTTGCTGCATTTTTCTGTCTTAACAATGTTTGGATAGTTTCCATTTGAAATTTTAAAGTTCATTTTTATCACCACCCCCTATTACTATGAGAAAAGTATGACAGGTACACAGAAATTTGTCATGGTGGCAGTCTTGTACTACATTGAAGTATATGTGTGCCTAATTTTACCTTGCTACCATGTTTTGTTTTGAAGCAGGTTGCGATTTATGACCAAATTTTGCACTTTTTTGTGTCTCTAGGACATGTTTCCCATATTTTCATGACAACACAGAAAAACGAATGCAGGCAGTTGTGATTCATGTTAATGATGCCTGTCTGGACCTATGTCTTAGGCATAAAATACTACAGGTTTCATGTGAATAAGTTATATACGAAAGGAGCTGTCTTCAAAAATGTAGAAAGCGGCATGTGTCAAAAATTTTGTCTTCGATAGACCACTTATTACTGTATATGCTGTTATGAATCAGTATTTTAAAAAGAGTGTGTCTACTAAAAGCGTCAATTTTGTAGCTGGAGACATGTCTCAAGGTAAATCAAAAAGATTCATTTTAGAATCTACATTTGGTTTTAAGAAAATGAGGCCTGAATATGATGTCAAAAAAACGTGTCCTCTCCAGTACAAGGAAGAATCACTCAGGATTCTGAAAGAAAAATCAAACTATGTGTGTTTTCTTTGCTTGATTGTGTGCCTCTACGTCGATGAGACAAATGCAAGTTGAAAAAATATCCAGGCCATGCACATACATTTTCTTAGAAATTAAAATTCACAATCTCACAAAATGTCCTATCCAGTACGTCAGAAGTGTCGCTTTGATTCAAGTCTTTTAACACTTGATTCACTGAGAAGAAGAACATGGCTGAATTGAATGATTTAACCTGGATGTCTGAAAAGGGTATTTATAAACATTGAAAATTACTATATATGTTTTTAGATCATCAAATTGCACTATTATGAGAAAATCAAACTTGAGAATAAAAGGCAATTATTTTATGTAATGTATCAATATAACTGCAATTTTCGCAAATAACAGAATGGCTTAATGCGAAAATAACAGAATGGCTTAACAAGACAATATGTAAATATCTTGTTTTTGGAGCAATTCAAGTTTACGTTTTTTCTCAGCCTATGATTTTGGGTCATTTTTGGTGATTTTTCTCTCTAGAACATTATCTTTGACCCAAAGGAAACACTATGAGTTCCTATTATAAAGCAACAAAACTTGACTATTGGTTAGTAGGATACCTAAGAATTATTTACGTTGAAAATCACGCATCAATTGAGATTAGAACCTTGCTAAACACACTAAAACATAAATTTTCAGAGTAAGGAATGTCTAATTTCTTTATTTTCGTCATGAAAATTGTCTGGAAAAATATTTCTGCCATATTTCATCTAAATTTAAGTTTTGTATTGGTTTTGACAGTTCTATGCAACAAGATGGCTGGATTTCCATTGAAAAAAATGTCAAATTAGTATTCACATGGATATTTTTTCTGATAAACATTTTTTTTCAAAAATTCAAACCTTGCCTACTTTATGGAGTGCCAATTTGGTGATAAACCAACAAATCACATGTGTCCTACTTGATTTACGAATCTTTAATATGTTCATTTCATGATAGCATGAAGGAAATTCTCATTTACAAACCTTTATTTTGACCCCCCGTGAGACACTTCGAGTGCAGATACTGTAAAACTGCCCATATATGTGTAATGTATCCTGAAGCTTGCTATGAAAAAATTCTACTGAAACATAGTGTTTTAGTTTAGGTTTGGCTTAGAACTTACGGGTTTGGCTTTTTTTTAACGCAGGTGTTGTAAATATGTAGGGGTTTCATGCTTATAATTTTTTTTCTGTGGCATGTCAATATTAACTGACCTCTTTTATTGCATTTAGAAATATGTACAAATGCAGAATAAATAGCTAGATGCGGCCAACATTTTCAGTCATGGGCAGGATGGATGGACATGAAAGAGTAAAAGCCCGCGGAAATGCAGCTGAACATCAGTGCAGAGTTTGTGGACTAAAATTTTACAGGAAGACTGCAAGTACAACAAAAATGTGCACAAAACGGAATTTGTAGGTCATTTCCTGTTCCTTAAAATAAAATCTGCATATATGGTACAGTCAACCCTTTACCCTTACCAATTAACATAGATTCCACCCACAGGCATTACAATCATTTTGAGAAAAAAGCTTGTCACTGCACTTATTGAATATATATACAAGGTTGGCAACTCCTGGTTTGAGAATTCATGCTCTTGCTTGAGACAGCATTACAGCAGGAATTCTCAAACCAGGAAACTTGAGGGAGTTGCCAACCTTGTATGTATTGTATACAGGATACGTTTAGCAATGTGAGCTTTTTGTAAGAAATTGTAATGCCTGTGATTCCACCATATACCTTGGGTTATAGGCTACGTTTAATC
This sequence comes from Platynereis dumerilii, assembly GCA_026936325.1. Taxonomy (NCBI): domain Eukaryota; kingdom Metazoa; phylum Annelida; class Polychaeta; order Phyllodocida; family Nereididae; genus Platynereis; species Platynereis dumerilii. Next base: position 119,758 of record JAPTHN010000078.1, read on the forward strand.
ATGTAAAATTTGGAAATCATACAGTCAATGCTGTATCACTTTGTATTTGAAACATGTATTACTATATCACCAGATACCTTAGGATAAGCACAATAACACAGTTAATCCCTGCACTTTAATGTCAGCACAAATACCACCAAATAAATAAATTTACTAATGCCAATGAGCACTAAACATTACTAATCATCATCTTCAATTAAACAAAGTAAGTCCGCCGATTCTACGTAACATTAAACATGCATTTGCTGATCACAAACTGATATATTTAAAGTATAGCATACACTTCCAATCAACGTTACTGTTTCTAATGATATTCATACTGCCTGTAATTTTAATGAATTCCTTTCCAATATTGGTAATGTAACTACACAACAATAACCTGTACCTGATGATGTTATGTGGCAAGGTCAGGCTAGTATTTATGAATTTAAATTTTGTATTGTTGAAGAAAGATCTGTTGTTTAATAAATTAGGATCCAGTAGTTCATTGGATATCCTTAATTTTGATTGTAAATTACTGAAGTTAGCAGCAACATGTATAGCTCCTTCCTTAACTCATTTACTAAACAGGTCAATTCAGTGTGGTATTGTACCTAAAGATTGGAAATATTCAAGAGTTACTCCTACCTATAAAGGATCAGGAGATGTTAAAAACTGTTCTAATTATCGACCCATTTCTGCCATTGGTCACTTAGCTAAACTTTTTGAGTAAGAAATTCAATGTCAGTTGTTAACTTATTTGGTTTCACATGATTTTATCTCGTTAGACCAGGACGCTTACAAAAAATTCCACTCCACTTCAACTTGTCTTCATACAACTATAGATGAATGGTTAGAGAATATGGACGATAATCTTAAACTGGTGTTACATTTATTGACATATCTAAGTGTTTTGACACTATTAATCATAAACTTCTTATATCCAAATTATGTAAATATGGTATTAAAAATGATGAGTCTAAATGGTTTCAATCTTATCTTACGGACAGATGTCGAAGTGTTTTCTATAATAAAAAATTGTCAGAAGCTCTAAATGTCAATATTGGGGTCCCCAGGGATCCAATCTGGGTCCATTACTTTTTACATTATTTGTTAATGACCTCCCTAATTTCATTGTTAATGGGCGAGTCTCAATGTATGCAGACAATACTATCATATACTGTAAGGGAAATAATGTTTTAGAAATAAGTGATGAGTTGAATGAATGTCTTGAAAATGCAACTAAATGGTTTTCTGCTACTTGCCTGGCTCTTAATGTAAATAAAACGGTCTCCATGTTAGTTGGATCAAATGTTAATTCAGATATTTAAAGTAATCTAAGTTTAAAAATTGATAATCATGTTGTCCAAAATGTTGATGTTACAAAGTATCTTGGTGTTCGTGTTGATGGAAATAAAAAATTTGATAAGCATATAAATGAAATTGTCGAAAAGATTACTGGCAAACTTGCCTGGCATGGCCGATTAAGACTTATTTTACCTAGAAATTTACTTGAGGTTGTATACAAAACACACGTTCTTCCGTTATTTGATTATGCCTGCACTGTGTGGGGTTGTACCAAAGCAAATGTAAATATTATTCAGAGATTGCAAAATCGAGCAGCAAGAATTGTAAGCAGTTGCTTTGATATTATAAATGTTAGAGCTATTAATCTAGTCAAACAACTTAAATGGCAAAATGTCGAAGACCGTATTAATTATTTCTTAAGTATTCATATGTACAATTGTATTCATGGAAATGCTCCACCACATTTGGTAAATTCAGTCGTTATGGCTTGTGATGTTCATGAAATTAACACACGATTAGCAAATACATTAAATGTAGTCATACCTGAATGTCAAACTCAGTTAAGTAGAAAATCTTTTATATACAGGGCCTCCGTTGTATGGAATAGTCTGCCAGAGGAACTAAAAAACTGTGATAGTCTTGATGTTTTTAAATACAAGACAGAGAAGTATTTTAGCTAAATTGTTTTTATGTACGATATATGCTATTTTTCTATACATGTATTTATTCAATTTTTACGAATTATCTGTACATACATGTTTTTATCTGTTTTTACCTGTTATGGGCCACCTGAAAAACGGTTCTACCGAGTGTGTTTACCCATGTAAAATATATTCTAAATAAAAAAATATGATAAAATAAATAAACAGAATTGCATGTTTTTCCATAGTTAAGTGAATTTAGTTGATTGGGAAGCTTTAAACTACTTAAGGAGAGCTATGTATTTCCTGATTTGTACATGATAACAATACTTTTTCACGGCATGAAAAACTGTTTGTTAACATTTTTGAAAGAATTTATCTTCATATATTGAGCTCCGAATGACAGTTAAGTAAACTTGATTGTATGGATAGGTTTAATATGACTCTTATCTTTCTATTGGACAGCATTCGGGCGACATAAAAGCTTTATGACTAACTGCGATTTAACAGCTGGATGTAATATCACAAGCGATAAGTACTACAAAATACAGCATGTATATTTGGAATTAAGAGGTAGTATCATATTTTATCAATGTTTTCAAGACGTGCCTGCTGTAGTATTGTCATTAGTTATCAAACAAATGTGAAAGATCATTCAAAGATCGCAATTGCATTACTCACCCTAAATCATGTAGTGATATGGTACTCTTGAGAAAATCATCCCTAGCAAGGCACATAAGAGAAGCATGACCCACAAGAACATCTGTGCAAAGTGTGTGGCTCCCAGTTCTCAAGCCAGCTCCTTCTGATATTTCATTCAAGAAGGCCCACAGAAAGATGTAGTTGGAGTTGCAAGCCTAACTGAGTTCCATTTTCTTGCCCACTTTGAAACTAAGTGAAACAACCACTAATGACAACAATACATGTTGACATGCTGTACAGGAAAAAACTTACAAATTCCGTTTTGTGCACATATTTGTTAAATACTTCATGTCCATCCATCCTGCCCATTATTGAAAATATTGGCTGCATCTAGATATTCTGCACCATGCATCATATTACAGCCGAGTCGTGTGACCACATGCTCACCATTGACAGATTTTAATTGGGTCTGACACATTGGTCTGACACCTTCTGTTCATTTCATGATGATTTTCTACCTTTTTATCCAAATACCAACAACTTGCACTACCTTCTCGACCTGTTCCTATTTCAGTTTCTTCTTCCATTCTGCTCTCTTTCCCATTGTGGTTTCCATCCAATAATAGTCCTACATTTGTTTACTATCCTACTGCAGCCAAATTCCAGCCAAATGCACATGGCAATATTACCATTGTGGGTCAAGTCAAAGCACATAGCCTCACTACTCTAACAGCAATTGAAAGTATCAATAATTAGACTACAGACACGTTGCTTTTCGTTTTCAATTGTGTATACCTATCAAAGCTATATCAATTGCTCTTTACCTTTTAAACAAAATTCACATTCACAATTCCCTCTCAACTCTCAACCCATTTTAGCAGGCCTGATCAGCTGATTACTTCAGTCATTAGTACAATATATTCCATTATCTACATGCATAGACTTCTTAGAATCGTGTAATCTTCAACAACAAAAAATGTTTTGATATATAAAAATATGCACTGTGTAGGCGAGAATATAATCAAGCATACTGGCTATATTAACATTTGATTGAATTTGCCTGAAATATGTAGTTTCACAAAAGGCATAAAAAAGATCTGTTAAACTGTCTGAAGAGTTGACTGAAGCCAAACCCAAGCTTTAACTGGGTCGCTTCGCATAGAGCAAACGGTACATAGTGTGTTACAAAGGTCTGAATACTGATTCACAATGGAGCCTTCCCATTGCTCATGACGAGGACGCAGAACTAAGAAATTTATGCCTAGCGGTCGCTCCAGACTCTAGGAAGCATGTGATACCAAAGAGAAAGAAAAAAAATGGAATAAAAATTAGTAATAATAAAAAAAATAATAAAAATTTAAAAAGTGGATATATGATATCCATACATGGATCATTTGATTTTGTGCATAAATGTTATTACGTCATTATGTTTTGATTAGTATATATGATCAGCTGACTTTTTGAAAATGATTGCACAGCACAGTTTATTTTGACACTCACAAGTTTCTGTTTTATTACTAAAACTAATACCACTACTGAATAATATGGTATCGTGACATAGCAATGAACTTCATGAATATCACCACCCGACGCATGCTGCATTGTAAGAGTCCAGTCATTCTCGTGAGAGGTCACAACCGTCACTGGTTAGACCTACCAAGTCTACAAGTCTACAAGTCTATAAAAATCATTTTGACTCACGATTCAGCATAGTGATTAATTTTGTCAAAGACAGCCAGCTCATTCTTTTCAGTCTTGCTTCTTTGCAAGGAATGATATTATCTCGGAATTTTAGATAATTGTTTTCTCAGAGTTCAGTTGATGTTCGTTCCTGGTTTTAAGATCCATTATGTAAATGGGTAGAAGATGGGTGCAGCTTATCTGTATGTTCTAGGATAGCTTCCTGAGTTCTGCAAAAAGATTTCCCATAATTTGTTCTGTAGCTTCAATTTTACAGAATATGACTTCCTCATACTTCTTTTTCCTGTTTTTGATATTTCAGACCCCCACTGTGGGAGTGTGCTTGGCATGGTCAAAGGGAATTAGGCAGATCCTGAAAAAAGTACCTCACTCCACCTAGGTGATATGGATACTTTTCAATAGCGACGTCAATTGTAGAAAGCTTGACTGAGAAGGGCATGAAACGAGTGGCACTGGTGTACAGTACAACCATCTTAAAGTGACTTACCATAGTGATCCGTAGTTATCCAGATTGGTCCAGATAAAGAATGATCTGTAGTGATCTGAGATGATATAAATCTATCTGTAGTGATCTAATGATCCACTTTTAGTGAAAATCAATAATGTCTATTATCAAGGATTATAATAACACAAAGAACAAATAAAATCCATCGAGCAATTGAATTTTAGTTATACATCTCTGCTTCATTTATGGGCTCTATTTATTTGTTCAATTATTTATAACATTAACTTCTTACAGTGAATTATACTTTTTGCTACCTGTAAATATTAATAAGTTTGTTTCATACTTCATTTAATTTTGTTATACCTTGCATATTTTACCTGTTAAATCTGGTTCAATAATCACAATACACAACTTTCAGATTTTCAAGACACACAAAAACTATATTGGAACACAAGAAGGAAAAGGAATCAACTAATTAAAAAAAAATTGGAAATCTTCTCTTGTGTCTACACCTGTACCTACTGTGTAGCACTTGTACCTGCTCTCTATACAACAACCTCTGCTGTGTGTGTGTTTCACCCGTACTGTGAAGCACTTGTACCAAGTCTACTTCTCTCTGTGTCTACACCTGTATTGTGTAGCACTCGTACCTGCTCTCTTTACTACAATATCTGCTCTGTGTGTGTTTCACCCGTACTGTGAAGCACTTGTACCCAGTCTACTTCTCTCTGTCTCTACACCTGTACTGTGTAGCACTTGCACCTGCTCTTTACAGTTTTTAAAACAATCTCTGCACTCTCTGTGTTTCACCCGTACTGTGAAGCAATTGTACCAAGTCTACTTCTCTCTGTGTCTACACCTGTACTGTGTAGCACTTGTACCTGCTCTCTATACTAAAACCTCTGCTCTGGGTGTGTTTCACCCTTACTGTGAAGCACTTGTACCAAGTCTACTTTTCTCTGTGTCTACACCTGTACTTTGTAGCACTTGTACCTGCTCTCTATAATACAATCTCTGCTCTGCTTGTGTTTCACCCGTACTGTGAAGTACTTGTACCAGTGCAATTCTCTCTGTGTCTACACCTGTACTGTGTAGCATTCATAACTGATCAAAAACATGTCCAAACATATGAAACTTTATTCTGATGTCTTGCGCATTGGTTTGAATAATGTCAAAAGCGGATCTTCGCACAAAGCTGACTCCAGACCACATGTCCAATACAGGACCCGTAATACAGAATCTTTAAAGTTAAAAAACAGATTTGATGTTCTGATGGACTTGGACAAACCTGCCAATGTCAATAGCACAACCGGCAAAACTGAAGAACACATTTTAAAAGCCGGTGTATGGAATGCCCAAAGTTTGCGGCAAAAAAAGAAGTGGTTAAGAATTATATCGATGAATTTGATCTTGACTTGTTTCTTTTCATAGAAACTTGGCTAAAAGCAGATGATTTAGTGGAAATAGGCAACCTGGAAAGAAATGGAGAATATTTTTACATTGGCACTCCCCATGTAGGAAGACCTGGCGGTGGCGTGGGTTGCATTTTAAGGTCAGGCTTAAAGGCAACCAAAATCAACAGCATGAAAACCAGAACTTTTGAACACATGGAAATTCAAATATATCTGAGTGGAAAAACTATCACAATGCTTCTTGTGTACCGACCCGAACCCTCAAACAAGAACAAATACAAATTATCTGAGTTTTTCACAGAATTTACACAATTCCTTGCGCACTACCATACAAATCACAATGAAATTGTCATAACTGGCGATTTTAACTTCCACATGAATAAACCTGATGATGCCAGAGTCATGCAGTTCAACAGCATCCTTGAAATGTATGATCTTGAACAGCATGTTTCTTCTTCAACACACAAAGATGGAAACACACTGGACTTGGTTATCACACACAAAAATTCCGCTCTGAAAGATTGTGCAGTCAGCGACATGCTCTCGGACCATAACTGTGTCCTTTTCAATATGGCAATTGGCAAAGGAAAAAGTGCTCAAAAGAAAATCTCTTTTAGAAAGACGCTTGATATCAATCTTGTAAAATATAAGAATGACATCGAAAAACACTTGTCAACAAAAGTGCAAAAAGAATTGTCTTTGCAGTACCTGTCAAAACTGGTGTCACTCTACAATTCCTCTAAAGAGGTTCTTGACAAGCACGCACCCATTATTACTAAGCAGGTGACGCTACGCAAACCAACGCCATTCACTAATGCCAATATCAAAAGTCTTAAAACAGCTAAAATAAAAGCTGAACAATCATGGAGGAGAACCGGACTGGAAAAAGATTGGCAAGACTTCCAGTAGAAACTAAATTCTTTAAATGACCAACTCAATCAGCTAAAACCAGATGACCTTAGAGCAAGGATGGAAAGCACCAAGGGAAATTCCAAAGCCATGTTCAAGATATTGAATTCCAACCTCAACAGGAAACAAGAACTACCTCTACCCAATCATGAAAGAAGCAAAGACCTAGCAAATGACTTCAATACATTCTTTGATGAAAAAATCAAGAAAATAAGGTCAAAACTGGACTCCTGCAATGATAACTGTACAGATGTTGAAAACTTCACAGGCAACAAATTATCTCAGTTCAAAACTCTAACAAAGTCAGCAGTTAAGAAATTGATCAGAAATATGCCTGTCAAGCACTGTCAACTTGACCCCATTCCTACATGGTTACTGTTGGAGTGTATCGACGAATTTCTTCCAATAATAACAGAGATAGTCAACACATCGCTAACTCTTGGGGAGATGCCCCCTGATCTGAAACATGCACTTGTCAGGCCACTTTTGAAAAAAAGAGGTCTTGATCTTACTAAGCAAAACTATCGACCTGTGTCGAACCTGTCTTTTCTGGGCAAAATCATTGAAAGTGCAGTGATCAAACAATATACGGATCACCTGATTCGAAACAAACTTGATGATGATAAGCAATCGGCCTATAAGCAATTTCATAGCACAGAAACTCTCCTCACAAAAATCCACAATGACATCATGTTGAACATGAGCAAGGGAGAAATAACAATGCTAGTTCTCTTAGACCTGTCAGCTGAATTTGACACTATTGATAACAATATTCTATTGACAAGACTGGAAAACAGATATGGTGTGTGCAACTCAGCACTCAACTGGTTCAAGTCATACATCTCTGAACGATCACAGTCTGTCTTGATTCATGACCAAATATCAGAGAAGCTGCCACTCAAATTTGGTGTCCCTCAAGGTTCAAAACTTGGTCCAGTGTTATTCAATTCTTATATTGCTCCAGTTAGTGAAGTTGCTGCTCAAAACCAGATTGAAGATCAAAAGTATGCTGATGATGAGCAGCTCATTCTATCATTGAAACCAACCTTCATAGATCAAGAAAGTGCAGTTGAGAAAATGGAGAAATGCGTAACTGAAATCAGAAAATTTCTTCATGAAAACAAACTCTGTAATAATGGTGACAAAACAGAACTTCTCATGATTGGCACACCACACTCCAAGTTTCATCAATAAATGTTGAAAATATTTCTATCAAAACAGCAGAGAGTGTCAGGAACTTGGGTGTAACCTTTGACAAAAATATGACCATGGAGAAGCAAGTTAACAAGATGTGCAGAAATGCCTACTTTAATCTTCGAAACAATTATAAACTTCGAAAGTCCATGAATAAAGATACAGTTAAAACTGCGGTAAATGCTCTGGTCACCCCTCACTTGGATTATGGAAATGGCCTCTAGTATGGTGTCTCTCAATATCTAGTGAACAAACTTCAGGTGGCCCAAAACTCAGCAGTTCGTCTCATAGATAGACTGAAACGGCAAGAAAGTGTGGGACAACACAGAAAGCAACTTCATTGGCTGCCTATTCCTGCTAGAATACAGTTTAAGCTGATGACAACTACCTGGAAAGCATTAAACAGCCAAGCACCCATGTACATTCGGCAGCTGGTCCAGCTTAAACCAAACAGAGACCATGATCTCAGAAGTAACAACAGGCTCCTGTTAACAGAACAAGCTTCAAACAGTCAAAACAAGTTTGAAGATCGAGCTTTTTCCTTTGCAGCACCAAAACTTTGGAACAAGTTACCAGACAGTGTACGCACAGCTAAGAACCTTGAGTGTTTTAAGAAAAACCTGAAAACTCACTTATTTAAAATATTCTACAGTTAATCGATATCCACCTAAGCGCTTCTGAGCAGTTTACTGGAAGAGGCGCTATATAAATCACTATTATTATTATTATGTTGATTACAGAAACAGATCCAGAAGCTATTTAATATGGAAAAGTTAATTTATCAATTATTAAATGTATTTGATAGATACAGATCACAACAGATCGCTCCAGATCAACCACTCCATATCAACCAAGATCACCATGGATCGCTATAGATAGATAGATAAGTGTCGATCCAAACTGACGAGCCACTTTATGATGGTTGTACTGTATATGCTTCAAATGAGAGCTGCAAAATAGTCATGCCTGAACCAGCCTGTGTAGTTAAGATCTGTTTAGACTGATTCAATCATTAAAATGGACCTCCATAAATCAAGCTTTTTTTTTACATTTATAATACAACATAGGCCTATTGTCGTCTGCATAATCAAATATAGAATATTGGTTGTTATTTGCACAATTACAAGATGTGTGTTCAACATCCTGTAATTGTACAACAATTTTACTGACAATATTATTAGGAAGTGCCAGACATGAAGTGCCAAGCACTTCCTTTAATTTGTTTCTGTACAAGTTGCCTTTGAGGTGACTGGATGGGATCCAAACTTTGGTCACGTTTTGGCCTTTCTGAGGCCCATTTGGACATGGAAAAGTGTCAGTATTGGCCTCTAATCTTCTTAAATGTTTCATGTGGGTATTCACAATGTCAAACATGCTCACTTGCTCCAGCAGTCATGCTTGCAAATTTACCAGAAAATAGAATAGAATAGAATAGAATAAAATAAAACTTTATTTAAAGACGACACATAAAATATCGAACAATAGCTACAAGCTAATTAGCGACACTAAAAACAAATAAATAACAATTAAAACACTATAAACAAGCACACACTAACAAGAAAGATCAACATGTCAATTAATATCACAGCTTGTATATTTACATGATGGTCCATCCCATGTGGCCATCATCTTCTCAAATATATTTAAAAATCCATTTCCGATTTAAACCTTGCAGGTATTTGATTCAAAATATGTGGTCCATAGTATCAAAACGTTCTCTTGCCATACTTAATTTTTTAGAATGTTGGTACTGTACTTCTAATTTTAGGACATCCCTGAATTCATAGTTAGTTTCTTTTCTTATTACCATATCATTCAAAAACTCAGGATTCATATGATGGACACACTTAAAAAATTCAATAGCTAACAAACGCAGCCTTTCTATGTGTAACATACATCTTTTGGTGCTACTTAGCAGTTCATGATACGTACTCTTGTAAACATTTGTTAAAAACCTTAGTGCTTTTTCTTGTATCTTTTCAACAAGCTTTATTGGGGATTTTCCACAAAAATTCCAAACCACTGGACAAAAGATAAAGCAACTACTGAGGGGAGCACTTCAGTGGATCAAGGGATTATTACATAATAATTACGTAATAGCTGAGCTAATTTGCATAAATTAGCATAATACCTCATTTGCATAATAATAGGAATTATTAATATTACGTAATAGCTGAACTAATTAGCATAAATTAGCATAGTACCTCATTTGCATAATAATAGAGAATTATTAATATTTTTTAATTATTAATATTTTTGAATTATGAAAATTTTATCCATTTTTCACGCCAAAACGATCCTGACACTTCAGAATCACTGCAGACCAGTCACTGTGTCAAGTTCACCACTCAAATTGCCAATTGCCATTACCCACTGGGCTGGAAATGCTAACATCTAACCTAATCTATTGAAAGGCACACAGTAGTAGTAGTAGTTTATTGACACTGTTGTGTCCATTAATGTATGTATACATATATATGTTCAAATACACACATCATTGCACTTACAATTTACACCTAAGCGTAAATTGCACTTCGCCTCACATACTGAGATACTGAATAGCAATCCAGTGCTTTATGAATCTCTAAACCGTATCAAAGGCTAATCATTTCACTATATCATTTTTTAATGCAAATTAATTTTACACTCATTATTACCAAACAAAATATTACCATATTCACGCTCATATACTTCAGCACACCTACCCACTGCAGGCCCCACCATTTAGCATGTGACTGACAGGCAGCATGCACCACGGAACATCTGTACTGCTCAGTGTATACTGCCAGTGTTCATAAATACACCGTTCTACAGTAATCGATTACACCACCAGGCTATACTCTTCATTGTAATTACATGGTTGGGCGTTCTTCTTTTTCCCCAACACTCGAGGTGTGAATATCATTAAGTGCACTTAATTAATCTTTCACCTACCAGTTGTGCTTCTCTTACATATATCGCCACATTGACTCATACACACATACACAGCTAAGTCTTACACCATATTACAACACCCCATTAGTGACCATCCCTAATGGGTATTTTCTAGTATTGCAATATTTCGGTACATTTACAAAAGTCTAATAGTTGCCATATATAATGATTTTCAGTTTTCAATATTTATTTTGACACATAGTTTCATAAATATCTGACAGTTGATAAAATAACACAAATTTCATACATATTTCGGTACATTTACAAAAGTCTAAAGATATATAGTATATTATGTACTACAATTTTATGTATTTACAAATATATCATTATACAAAGCATACATTTGTTCATGGTACTCTTATACAATTACATACTACAAAAGTCTCAAGATACAGTACTACAATTTTATGTGTTTACAAATATCATTCAAAGCATTCATTTGTTCATGGTACAATTTAAAAATTTATAAATAATTCTACATTATATGCAAGTATACAAAATTTTAGACATAGCCGTATGGTAAAGTATCAAAATTATCTAATAAAATTCTCTTTGTATAAACTAATCTAACAGTTTTCCTCATTGGTCTGTTATATATAGCCCCGCGAATCTTATCTCTAACGAATAAATCATATGTTGGTTTGAATGCAGTGGGTGCACTTTGGGTGCAGTAGGGTGCACTTTGGGTGCACTTAGGGTGCACTTTGGGTGCAACAGGGTGCACTTTGGGTGCAGTTGAGTGCAGTAAGGTGCACTTTGAGTGCAGTTGAATGCAGTAGGGTGCACTTTAGGGGGAATAGGGTGCACTTTGGGTGCAATAGGGTGCACTTTGGGTGCAATAGGGTGCAGTTGGGTGCACTTTGGCTGCAGTTGGGTGCACTTTGGCTGCAGTTGGGTGCAGTAGGGTGCACTTTGGGTGCAATAGGGTGCACTTTGGGTGCAGTTGGGTGCACTTTGGGTGCAATCGAGTGCAGTTGGGTGCAGTTGGGTGCAGTACGGTGCAATTGGGTGCACTTTGGGTGCAGTAGGGTGCACTTTGGGTGCAATAGGGTGCAGTTGAGTGCAATAGGGTGCACACAGTGCCCCTGAGCAAACTTAAAGATTAAAAAAAATAAGTGAGAAGACGAATAGTAAGTGGCTGTAGAGCAAGGTCGGGAGAACATTTTAAGACAAAAACGAAAAAATTCTGTTGGGAAAATTTTGAGTTATATCAATTTTAATTTTTTTGGTTTATCACACTCTTATTTCAATGCTGAAACGGGGGCATAGGCCAAGAAGGAAATGTTTTAGATCATTTGCAGGGACAATTGTTGATGGAAAGACCATATCATTAATTTCTGTGACCATTGCATTTGTGTAAAACATGTTTTGCCCAAATATAGTGTGCGGAGTGTGACAAACACAGGTGACTGTTTGCTTCAGACCAATAGTACAGTAATGAGCAAGTTTGTAGCCTTCCAACTTTGTCCCCAGTAATTAGACTATATCAGTGGTATTGTTTCTGCATGGTTAATTGTATATAGGCCAGATTTGAGCTATATTAGACCTATTATTTTGCACTATATATAAAAGTTTTATGTCAGTGATGCCACAGAATGTTGCTTACTGTGTTGTTGTAAGTCATATCTGCGAGGTTTCAATTTATCAGCATCCTCAATGGTCTTCAGGTGCAGAAATTACCTTTCCGCATTTCCTTTCAACAACAATTTTTATTAGATAATTAATTTTTTTATTTGTCCCACAATTGCTCAATGGTCTACATACACCGTTGTTTGCGCACTTGTGACCATTTAAACGTGTTTCAATGCCAAATCTCAGTTTGGTATAAATATCAAGCTATTTAGGGTTTCGCCTTCAAAATATGTTGGTCTAGAATCTCTGGAAGTATTTTTAATTTCTTTTTTTGTCCTAAAACTGATATAATCATGCAGTCAACATTAATACATACATGCTCTTCAAAGAAGAAAACAAGCCATGACGTTGGGTTATTAGTAAACAGATATGCATTGTTTTAAAACATGATTTTTTAAAGACAATTGTACTAGTCATGGTCTGTGCCTGTATGGATTATTCATAAATATCAGATAGATAGATAGATAGATATGGTAAGTGCAGCCCTCTAAGCCCAGTTCTGGGCGCTCACGAGGGTTGATTGATGAGATGAGAGAGAGAGCAGGAGTCCTCAACATGTTACACATTTACCCCATGTGAGGGATCTTTTACTTGCCCAGCACAGACACTGATACAAGGGGCCGCCAATTTAACGTCTCGTCCGAACGACATCCAGCTGGGATTTTGCTCATAAAGGTACACTGAAAATTTCGGGTTCCCCGACCGCGAGTCGAACCCATGCAGGCAGAGACCTTCAGCGGAGCAGGCGGGAACCTTAACCACTACACCACCCAGCTGCCAATGATATAAAATACCCGAAAAGCTACATCTGATACCACATATTGTCATGAAAATACAGAAAATGACTCCAAAGAAAGGCTTAGCTAAATTCAAACCCAACCAGAAGCAGTTAAACACTCAAAAGAAACAATGGAGTCAATTTAGCAGGGCTAAACACATAGTATTTTTGACAAACACACAGTCAAGTGAGTTTATCACACTCTTCACACTTATTTTTGATATAACACGTTTCACACCATATTATAAACACAGTTGTTAAAGAATACTGTCTTTCCTTCAAAAACAGTATGTGTAAATGACTTATATAACCGATATCCACTTTCATGACCCCTATTTTAGGCAGAAAATATGGATGTGACAAACAAAAATCTTAAAATTGGTATAACTCAAAATTTTCCCAACAGAATTTTTTCGTTTTTGTCTTAAAATGTTGTCCTGACCTTGCTCTACAGCTGGGTGCTATTCGTCTTCTCGCTTATTTTTGTAAATATTAATGTTTGCTCAGGGGCACTGTGTGCAGTAGGGTGCACTTTGGGTGCACTTTGGGTGCACTTTGGGTGCACTTTGGGTGCACTTTGGGTGCACTTTGGGTGCAATAGGGTGCACTTTGGGTGCAATAGGGTGCACTTTGGGGCAGTTGGGTGCACTTTGGGTGCAGTTGAGTGCACTTTGGGTGCAATAGGGTGCAATTGGTTGCACTTTGGGTGCAATACGGTGCACTTTGGGTGCAGGTTGGTGGAGTTTGAGCACCAGGGGCAGGGTGGGTCCACTTTTGATGCAGGGGGAGCAGGCTGCTACACCCGGATATGTACAGTCAAGTGCACTTCCATTTGATGCACTTCCATTTGATGCACTTCCGGTTGATGTACTTCCGGTTGATGAACTTCCGGTTGATGAACTTCCGGTTAATGAACTTCCGGTTGATGATCTTCTGGTGTGCTATATATAAAAGAGTCTGACATTTACTTTAGTCATTTGCTCTTTTGAGTTTGAACCATCCACATGGAAGAGAAGCGCTGTAAAACTTGTGGACTGTCATTCACCAGAAATTCCAGTTTGAAACGTCATTTGATGAGCCAGCATAATAAAGATGATAGTGCAGCTGACTTTGCAAAAAAGTTTAGAGCAATACATCAAGATGGTAATCAAGATGGTAATCAAGATGGTAATCAAGATGGTAATCAAGATGGTAATCAAGATGGTAATCAAGATGGTAATCAAGATGGTAATCAAGATGGTAATGCAGATGGTAATGCAGATGAGAAATTGGTTTTTCAACATCCTTTCACTATGCTTCTCAGCGGTCCAAGTGCTTGTGGCAAGACTACATTCATGAAAAGTATTCTGCAGCACAACAACATTGTGGTCAGTCCATCGCCTCAGAGAATTGTATGGCTATATCGTCGTTGGCAGCCAATGTACGACATAATTCAGGCTACAGTGAAGCCCCAGGTGGAGTTTATTCAAGGAATTCCACATGGCATAGATCATCCCGGCTTCTTTGATCTGAATATTGCCAATTTTCTTGTGATAGATGATTTGATGACCTCATGTGCAGATGATCCTCGCATGACAGAGATTTTTTATGAGGGTTCACACCATCGATCTCTGAGTGTGGTATTGCTCTGTCAAAATCTGTACTACAGCAAAAGCCCAACACAAAGACGGAATTGCCATTATGTTGTATTGTTCAAGAATCCTAATGACTTACAATCCATAATGACTTTTGGCCGACAAGTACATCCCAGGAGAGTAAAGGAATTTTTACAGAATTATGAGTCTGCCACATCAAAACCATATGGTCATTTGCTGCTAGATTTCAAGCAGACAACCAATGAAAACGATCGTTTCCGGGCAATGTTTTGGATTTCATGCAGGATGTGGATATGACTATAAAAGACTCTTCAACATGCAGTGCCTGTCAGTCTGTTGACAGTTTTCCTAGAATCAACAACATGATTTCATACAATGACTGTGGAAGTGTCATGGACAACATTGATGACCTGCAGGAGCACTTAAAGCCATGGTGTGTCATCAGAAAGGAAGCCAATGGAGAGTTGAGAGGGATTAAAAGGCCAAGGAAATACTACCAGACAAGCCAATTTCATCCCAGTAGGAAGATGAGGACCGAGTTCCAATGTTTTGCACCAATAAGATTGGAAGTATGTAGATTTTGGGCTGACAGTTTGGAAGAAGAACAGAAACAATACATTGAAGAAGGACTGAGCAAGAAGAAAGCCAGAGATAAGGCAATTGCAGAAAACATGAAAGAAATGATGAGAGACCTTCGAGAAACATATGCAAACTTCATTAAAAACTGGATGGAAATGAATGAGAATAGTCAGATTCACCAAAAAATTATGGCAAGAGTAGAAGAGCTCCATGACATTGAAAACCTGGACTGGATGGATGCAGCCCGAATAGCTATAAAGCAGTACAAGCCAATATTCAATAGAGTTGTCACACAAGATCCCGAGGAAGATTCAGAGGAAGATGCAGAGGAAGATTCAGAGGAAGATGCAGAGGAAGATGCAGAGGAAGATGAGACGGAGGCTGAGACACATGAAGATGACAAATGAACCATATATTGGACCACACCTGAGAAAGACCTTCATTTCTACCCAGACTGACGAACCGCACACATCACAATGACTTCTCTGGATTACAAGGCAGTTCTGGAACATTTCAAAAGACAGGCAGAAGGAAAACCCCGAACTCTGATCAGAAGGAAGAATGGAAACCTAATTGTAATTGATGCAGCCACCAAGAGCAGAGAAGACACACCAAAATTACAAGTTGTAGTGCCAGCTGAGGCAGCTATTAAAAGAGCAGAGTCTGAACTGGAAGAAGATATGAAGACAAAAATGGAGACCAATCAAGGAAGGACACTAGCAAAGAGAAAAGCCGAGGAAATCAAAGAAGTAAAAGGTATTTTCAACAAGAAGCAATGGATGCAATGATGACAGAAGTTCCTGACAAAATGACAGAAGAAGATGACTAAATTTTGAAATATTGTAACAACTGTGTAGCAACTGTTGATTGATGTATTGATGTGAAAAAATAAATTTGGAAAATTGAAAACTATTAGTTTGTTATCTATGAGGGATGTTTGGACTGACCACTAAAGAGCTTACCTTCTGAGCCACTGGAATCATGTTGAACAGTATACAAAACTATACATAGGCCTATAATGTCTTCAACAGAGTGGGCTTTCTGTGCTTGGTTGATCAACACACCCACTTCAATTTAGCATTGGCATCACTAAATTTGTTGACCAGAATCTGGCTGGGGCAATGTTGCACTAAAAGTAACATCATGTCACTAACATGTCGTAAGATGAGGGCCTGCTGCTACCATTAATAGTGCCATGCAGTTCATAACAGATGCTCCTATAATATCCTTTGAAATAGTCAAATTTGGGATCCTACAAGATGATACCCCTTTTTCTTTAATGATGCATAACCCCCTCCAGGCCCCTTTTAGATGTGTTGTTACACCCACTGTAGAAACTGATCCAATGTTCACTGTGCAGGCGGGTGCTAGACAGGAGCACAAAGATCATAAAATGCCATATATACAGTAACTAGTGCAGCTATTAACCACCATGAGTTGTATCAGGTGCAATTACATTTGTGTTACATCTCTATCAATTGCCTGAGGCAATATCCAATGATGCATGACCTCTACTCCACTGTCCACCTGCTGCCGTGCAGTCATGCTTGAAGCCAGACCTACAGCCAGTGTGTGCTAAAGGAGTCATGCTTGGATGACTTCAGAGTCATCCTAGATTCTAGACTAATTACGCATACATACAAGCAGATGTACAGTTTGGTTCTCAAGTGAAATAAAATCAGCCAGCATCATTGGGGCTTTTGACTATAAAGATATTTACTAATATCTTTGTGTGGAGAGAGAGAGAGATACTGAGATTATACATAGATAGATGGACAGAAAGATAGATAGATAGATAGATATATAGAATACTATGATATATATAAAATACATAGAAAATACATTTAGATAGATAAATAGATTGATAGATAAGATAGATAAGATAAATAGATAAACAGTACAATGTATGCTTGTGATTGATAACTCCCAAACCAAAGGAAGTAGACAAAAAAATGCATGATTATAATATAATATGACTAGTAATGCCCATTGAGGCACATGTTTAGGGGGATGAAGACCCCCCCCCCCCCCCCCCAAGAAACGATAATGGCAGATGCAGATGTGGAATCTGTCTGGTACGCCTAATGTGAGCAATGTGCACATTGATGAAATAGGCAGATTGGTTTTGTCCTAATTGGTGACCTCTTAGCTGTCGTAGTGAACCTTGCATGGCCGAGGGTTGAAGAGTATTGAAATATTATTTATAGACATAGCGATTGAGGAGAATTTTTAGGGGGAATGGAGCGCCCCCCCCTCCCAACCCCCCATTATATGTTAAAATGAAGAGGTAGATTGCCAGTGATGGCAGTGGAAATATGGACAGGGAAATGATGAAAATCTGTAAAATGAGGGTGAGATGACGAAGATACGATGAGTAGAAGTGGGTCAGCCAGTGTGCAGGCATGGAAAGCAGTTGAGACTGGAGCGTATAGATGGTTTTGGCGGGAAGAGAGACTGTGGCGCCAGCCTCTGGCGTGAGCAGTCAGTGAACTACAATGGAGATTCATGCGCCCCTGGTGGAGAAAAACAGTAGAGGCAGGAAACGTAAATAAGGGAGCTGTTTCACTGTTTTTTGCTGTTATCAGAAGGACAGGATAGATCAATAAAGATAGGTGGATAGTTGAGGTGAGTAGCATCGCTAGGGGAGGAGTTTTTAGCTGTTGCAGGTGTGAGCATGTCACCCATGATTTTTGCATCTTATACCCGGCAGGGATAGCACATAAAGGATCATCCCAATTAAAAAAATGATCAAATGGATGTTGGGGGGGGGGGGTGTCCTGCTGGTTCAGTTTGTGGGGGGGGGGGGTTAATGGTGGAGGGGTGAGCTGTATGCAAATTAGATGGCAGTCAATGACAAGTACATACATGCACACTGTTGGGGGGGGGAGTTGAGGGGGGGCAGTGCTAGAAAGGGGTTGCACTATATGCAAATGAAGGCTGTAGCAGGGCAACAAGTTGAGACTTGTTAAGGAACAATTGTATATATAAAGGAGTGATGCCAGTGTGGGTGACATATGTTGCTGTGGTCACCTGCTGACCTGGAGGCTTTGTAGGTCTACAACTTAATCAGGCATTATCACCCTGGGAGTAATATGTGTTGCTTTATATGCCTATAGGCAGCAATAATTGATTTGAATTGAATTGAATTGAATTTATTTGAGAATTTACACAATGTCATGTATGTACAGATATCATGACAATTATAATGGTGACAGTTATATAGAGCTAATTTGTTACATACATGAGGAACAGAACATTAATACAAACAGAACATTCTACCTCGTGGGACAGTCACTAGCATTTTCATGCTGTAGTCGACCTACCCACTATCATTCATTAGTCATACATATGTTTATGAAGAAAAGCATTTTATTCAAAGTTAACCCACATTAAATTAAATCCCCGTCCCTTCCCATTCCCAATCCCAAGGAAGAAAATATGAGCTAATGATAATGATAATGAGTATAATGACTGATGAT
The DNA here is from genome assembly GCA_026936325.1 of Platynereis dumerilii. Taxonomy (NCBI): domain Eukaryota; kingdom Metazoa; phylum Annelida; class Polychaeta; order Phyllodocida; family Nereididae; genus Platynereis; species Platynereis dumerilii. The sequence goes on from JAPTHN010000078.1 coordinate 138,986, forward strand.
GGTTATGTGTTTTGACAGACGTAACAGTTGGCTGTTGTGCAAACTAGTGAGTACTCAGGCACCAGGTACTGTTTCAATTTTCTTGAAAATGTGTAAATCAACACCGATAAATATTCTTTTTGTGTCCTTGGCAACCTGTTCCAGGCCTGTGCTATTTTATAATTGAAGGACTGCTTTCTGAGTTCAGAGAAAATATTCCTAACATATAGTAAATCTTGGTGTCTTGTATTATGGAGATGTATATTCCCTACTACCTGCAACTGAGATTGGAGGTAAGAGGGAAGACCGGAATGAAAGAATTTATAACACAATTTGCAACAATTTAAGAGAAACAAGTCATCAATTGTTAGTAGGTTGAGTTTTCTAAAAATCGGGCTTGTGTGGCTGTTGTATTTACTTTTCGTGACCTGTCTGATGGCTTTTTTCTGAAGTATCTTTAGTCGTTTTATTTCGGGACATTTCGCATTTCCCCAAGCAGTTATACCATATTCAATGTGAGGTTGGAGCAATGACTGGAAAATTACTTTAAGGACATGGGATGGTAAACTGTGTTTAAGTTTGCATAGGATACCGTTAATCGTCGCAGCTTGGTTTGCTTTTAAGCTCAGATGAACATTCCACCCTAATTTTTCATCCATATAAACTCCTAGAAATTTAGTTGAATTTACTTTCTTTATGTTAACATTGTTTATCATTATGTTTGGATCATTTTCTATTGTTTGTCGTGGTCGAGTGAAAACTACATAGTTGGTTTTGTCAATGTTAAGTGATAATCTATTTGCGGAAAACCAATCTGAAACTTTGTCTAATGAGTTATTTATTTGTGAAGATAGGAGGCTGAGAGAGGTAGATGAATACAGAAGGTTAGTATCATCTGCAAAAATGATCGTTTCTGTTATCGTTGTTTGAAGGTAGGTCATTTATATATATTAGAAAAAGAAGGGGTCCAAGGATGGAGCCTTGGGGAACCCCGAAAGAAATTGACTTTTATTTGACGTTACATCGCAAAATTTTACAAATTGTTGCCTATTGTCTAGGTAGCTTTTAAACCATTGTAGGGGCAGTCCTCTTACTCCATAGTGTTCAAGTTTTTGGATAAGTATTGAAAGGTCGAGAGAGTCAAAAGCCTTTGATAGATCTAGGAAAATTCCAATACACCATAATTTACTTTCCAATGATCTTATTATTCTATCTTGCATTTCAAGTATTGCTGTTTCAGTGGATAAGTTCGGTCGAAAACCAAATTGCGAAGGTGACAGCATTCTATGTTTGGATAGAAACTTGTAAAGTCTGTTATAAGCTACTTTTTCAAGAATTTTTGAGAATGAGGGCAGTATTGATATTGGTCGATAATTCTTGAAAATGGTCTTATCTTAAATTGGAGTGACTTTGGACACTTTCATATCGTCAGGAAAGATACCTTGCTGTATAGATAAATTTGCAATGTAAGTTAGGTGAGGGACAATAATATGTTCAGAACATGATTTGATAAATTTGGGGCTAATGTCATCAAGGCCACTGCTGGTTTTTGGTTTCATTCTTTTTATTATACTTGATATCTCAGTGCAAGTGACAGGTTCAAAATAAAAGCTTTGTGTTATATTTAGAGGGGGGAGTAAGTTTGAAGCATGTGTTTGTGTTTGGGGTACTTTATTTGCTAAGTCGGGGCCAACATTGACATAATATCTGTTGAATTGATTTGCAATGCAAGTTGGGTTTGATAATTTTTTATTATTCACATCAAATATTTTAGGGAAATCTGATTTGTTTGTCTTAGTTTTTAGTAAATTGTTAATATTTTTCCATGTCTCTTTTATATCAAGTTTGCATTCATTGAACTTGTTATTCCAGTATATATTTTTTGCTTGTTTTATAGTTTTATCATATATTTTCTTTGTCATTACATATCGTTTTTTCAAGATGTTGAGACAGTCCGGATTAGTGGTTTTTCTTATTTTGGAGTGCAGTTGGTCCTTTGCTTTTAGTGACGTTAGTATTCCCCTTGTAATCCAGGGGTTTATTTTGTGTTTGTATTTGTTAAATTTTTTTGTCATTAAAGGCATGTGTTTATCTCTGAGAGTTTTTATTGTTTCTACAAACAGTGAATAAGCAGTCGAGGGATCGTCAACATAAATTTTCGAGAAGTCTGCTTTGCTGAGGTCATTATTAAAATTATTGAGCGTATCATTATTTATTTTGCGATAGGTAACATATTTAGGGGCTTTATTTACATTGGGGGCATTGTCAAGAAAGATAAAATTAGAAAAGTGATCACTTATATCTGTTGTTAGTGTACCAGCTGTTATTTTATCAGTATTCAGGTTGGTGAAGATATGATTGATGAGGGTAGCAGAATTTTGTGTAACTCGTGTTGGTAATGTGATACATGGTATCATACTATTTGAAAGCATCATATCCAGGAAACCAGCAGTGGGCATGTTGACATTCGTTTTCAACAGATCTATATTCAGATCACCGATGATGACAGTTGTTTTGTTTTCAAAAGTTAATTTTTCCACACAAATTTTTAAGTCTTCCGTGAAATCATTGATGTTTTTAACGGATGGAGACCTATAGACTAGTCCAATGATTGTACTCCTACACCCTTGGCTTTCAGGTAGTATTTCTAGGAAAAGTGAGTCATAATCATTTTGTTTATCTTCTGGTAACTCTAAGTCTGGCCGTGGGACAAAAATTAAGTTTTGTTTCAGATAAACAGCTAATCCGTCACCCTCCTTTTTCCCTATCTTATGTTTAAATATGCTGCTATAATTTTCAAAGGCCAGTAAATCCTCAACATTTTCATGTGCCCATGTTTCCGTAAAGCCAATAAGGTCTTAAGTGAAATCATAGGACTGTTGAATATTATGGAAGAACACATCATATCCAATTTTATTTTTAACTAGGCTTCTTGCATTACTGTTAAAAATGGTAAGTCTCCCGTTTGGAGAGTCATCATTTAGTAGATTACCAAAGGAATCTAAGTCATAGTATAAAGAATTTTTTAGTTGTGGAGTTTCAAATTCATGACTTGTAGTGTCATTAATAAAAGGTCAGTTATGTGACAATATTGGGAAAAATACTTTTAATTTTTAAGTGAAAATTGGGAAAAAATGGGAAATACATTTTTTTAATGATTTTGGAGAAAATAATTTTAGGGATAAAATAATTTAAGATTTCACTTTTGGAGAAAAAAGTTGGATAGGGAAGGAAAATTTTTGAACAGCAAATGGGCAGGTGGCAATACCGGAAAATGTGATTTTGGATAAAGTAATTTTAGGCACAACATTATACCAATAAAAGGCCAGTGAATAGGCAAACACAATATTGAGAAAAAATACTTTGAAAAAATGTTGAACTGAAAATTGGTGGGGGGGAAAGGATGGTGGAGGGGTGTGCTGTATGCAAATTGTATGCCTTTTGGTAGAACAATAATTAGAAGGGAGAATTAGCTACTATCCTACCTACAGCTTAATTAGGCATTATCACCCTGGGAATAATAATGGAAAATGCTGCTTTATAGGCCTATAGGCAACAAAAAAAAACTGCCAGTTGTGTGACAATATTTGGAAAAAATACTTTTAATTTTTAAGTGAAAATTGGGGGAAAAATGGGAAATTCCTTTTTTTAATGATTTTGGAGAAAATATGGACAAATAACTTAAGAATTTCACTCTTGGAGAGAAAAATTGGAGAGCGGAGGAAATTTTTTGAAAAGTAAATTCATTGGGGGGGGGGGGGGGGGGGCAAAAATTGAAAAAAACTTTGGGGAAAAATTGGAAACCAAAATATTTTGTAAAAACACACTGTACCCAAAGTGCACCCGATTGCACCCAAAGTGCACCCTACTGCACCCCAAAGTGGGCCCACTGTTCTATTGTTACACAACATTCTATTGTTAATTATGCTGAGGGCTCTTTTGTTATGCTGACCACCTCAAACCAGTTCAAACCAGTTCAAACCAGCTCAAACCGGCTCAAACCAGCTCAAACCAATTCGAACCAGTTCAAACCAGCTCAAACCAATTCAAATCAGTTTGGGAAGGGATATCAACCTGGTCTGTCCGGCATTGTTTTTTGAGAAGGGACAATAGCCTGTTCTGCCCGCCATTGTTTTAAAATGTAAATATTGTAATATGAAGTCTGGTATTGCATCAACTGTCAGATGTTTATGAAACTATGTGTCAAAATAAATATTGAAAACTGAAAATCATTATATTTGGCAACTATTAGACTTTTGTAAAAGTACCGAAATATTGTAATATGAAATTTGTGTTATTTTATCAATTGAAACTATGAATAAATATTGAAAACTGAAAATCATTTGTTTGTTATATGGACCCTCCACAAGAGTATAATGGCTGGTTAGACATGATCATCTACTATAATTTGTCTCAACCAATCAGAATGCAGTATTTCACCTAAGGCAGTTTTGAATGAAAAGCCTCAGCCAATCAGCATGCAGCATTACCAAGTGAAAAGCCTCAGCCAATCAGAATGCAGTATTTCCGAGTGAAAGGCCTCAGCCAATCATCCGGCAGTATTTCATGAGAAAAAAAACTAAATTTATATGATATTAATAATGTTCAGATATCAATAATTGACAAATATTAATAATTGTAAAAATGGATAAAATATTAATAATTAATGAAAATGGATAAAATATTTATAATTAAAAAATATTAATAATTAAAAAATATTAATAATTCCTATTATTATGCAAATTAGGTATTATGCAAATTTATGCAAATTAGCTCAGCTATTACGTAATATTAATAATTCCTTTTATTATGCAAATCAGGTATTATGCTAATTTATGCAAATTAGCTCCGCTATTACGTAATTATTATGTAATAATCCCTTTGATCCACTGAAGTGCTCCCCTCAGTAGTAAAGCATGACATAATGAATGCATTGAATAATAATTCTTTTTCATTCTTGCATAATACGTTTTTAAAACGATATGGCACCTTTAATTGCTTTGATGCTTTTTTGCACAATGTTCAAACATGATCATCAAAGTTCAACTTGTTATCGATTTTCATCCCCAGTAACTGAACTTCTGTAGGCTACTAGGTTGTATCTTACATGTTTCATTAATGATGATTTCAGATGGCATGTCATCATATTTATCAAGGGGGGAAATAAACATAATCTGAAAATTTTCAGGATTCACTTTCATAAAATTACTTTGAAACCATTCTATGTCAATTTTTGTGTCGTGAATTAGATTGGAGATAGCTATATCAAGTCTCTTATCTGCAGCACTGAGGCTGTTGTCATCTGCATAATTGAAAATATTGCAAGACGTAATATGAGGAAAAATATCATTAATTATTACATTATTATCAATCCAATAACTATGTATCCTTCAATTTTCTTCAGACCGACAGCATGATGTCATGCTGGTTCAGGACGGCTATTGGTCTAGCAGCTCTGTGTGATATACAGCTGAAGAGCATGACATAATGCTGACAAGCAAATCAAATTGGCTGGTATAATTATTAACAACAAATAGTTCTTTAACAGTTTCATGACACTGGAATTTTGTTGGTTTTGTTACAATGTATTCATTGCACATGAGTATCCAAACAATAAATCAAGTCCCTGTAGCAAATAGAAATTGTTGATTTTTGACGATAAATATGATTTCCTGGCTTGTCCCTATTCACCCCATATTACGGTACTGACTACTTTCCTGCTGGACCCAACTGCCTTCAATTGCCCACTGGAGACATAAGGAACATGATCTACAGCCTACATAACAGGAGGAGCTGTTTACTGGCCACAAATTACACAGGCAAATCAAGGACAGTTTGTACCCAGAGACAGCCAGCCGAGCCAGAAACCAGAGAAACACACAAAATTAAAATAAATGTCTCTGACTACCTTTTAAATATCCTTTTAAACCTAATCAAGTGTTCTTTCTTCTTCTTCTTCTTCTTCTTCTGTTTATATTCCGCCTTTATATTAGACGAACCTCCTATTTAAGGAGTTGTGTTACATGTTAAAAACCGGGTTAAAAACATCACAATAAAAACTACTTCTAAAAACTAGAGCTAAAACAGTTCCTAGCAACGTCTACTTTGAAGCAGAGAAGACTGGTGATCTGGTTCGCTCTGACACTTGCTAGGCCGGCGATCGAGATTCTCCTTAAGTCTCTCCAAAAATCTCCTCCATTGAGTAGTGCATAGCACCAGTCCTTTGGCTTCCCTGGGGGCGCGATATCTTCCTGGTGGTAGATCCCTCGAAGACTATCCTTTGCATGCTCCCTTATCGTCCTTGTTCTTTCGCATTCGGCTATCATATGGGGCGTGTCTTCCTCCGCATTCTTACACAGCCTACAGATGCTACTGTTGTCCTTACTGTATTTGTTCAGTAGTGCTTCTGTCTTGTAATGTCCGGTCACCATTCTGGCTCTTATACTGGATGCCTCCAGAATACTTTTACTGCCGTCGATACAACTCCATACTGGATGGGTCCCAGTCTGGAGTTCATCGTGAATCAGCCATTTTAAACTTGATTTGGATTTCGCAGACTCCAGCAGATTTTTCCTATCCTCTCCGAGGATGACTTCCTTTACATGTTTCTTCCATGCCTGTTTAGGCCAGGGAAAGAGGATTTGTTTGTGAAAGTTGATCTCATATTTGCTCCCGATTCGAAGTACCAGATTAAACCACCCAGCTTTTGCACTGGATTGGAGTGCCACTTGCCTTCGCGCCAGAAGGTATAGTTGATGCCCTTGATCCAATCGACAGATGCTCCAAAATAAGGTAAGCAGCTTGATGTGGTACTGGGCTTCAAGGGTCGGCATTCCAGCGAGAAGGTAGATTGCTTCCGAAGCAATGTTGTCCGGTAGGGACTGAATCTGCCGGAGTAGTTTTTTGTAAAACCTCTCTAAGGTGTCCACATCCTTCTTTTTCAAGACAGCGGAGTCAAATCCATGGAGGAGTTTTGGGATGATGTAGATCTTCATAATTTTCACCGAAGTTGCGGGACCCAGACCGTCTACTCCATGTAGTCCAACTCTCATCAGGGAGTAGGCCATTCTTCTTGCTGCACTGATGTGGTCTTCTACAGAGGGTGCAGTGTTTGATTTACTCCATAACATTCTTCTTACCCAGGAGCCATCCCGCTTGTCGCTCTCTCTTCTCTTTAACTAACGTGGTGATGACGGACTTTTGAGGGTGAATTTCATACTTGTGCTCCTGTGAGTAAGTGAATTAAGGCAACGTCCAACATCTCCTGTAGCTGGAATGGGTTGCTACTCAACAATAGTATATCATCCGCACAGGGTGGAGATCCCACATATATACTGCCGATCATAGTCCCCAATCCAGCCGATTCTAAGCTCATCAGTAGATCGTTGATATATGCCTTGTATAGAGTTGGAGACAGAATCCCACCCTGTTTGACTTCCTGGTTAACAGAGTAGGGTCGACTGTCCTTTCCCTGCCATCTAACAACTTCTCTCGAGTCTGTGTACATGTTGTTAATTAATTGCCACATACTCCCGCTGACTCCCATCTGATGAATTTTCGTGAGGAGGTGATCTTGGTCGACTACATCGAACGCCTTCCGTGCGTCCAGGCTGGCAACATAGAGTGGCTGTTTAGACATCAGTGCCTCAGAGATGGCTTCAGTGACCAGGAGGCTGGCCATACTCGGAGATCTTCCATTGGAAAAGCCAAATTGCAGATCACTTCGACCGCTAAGCGCAAAAAGGGACTTAGTGCCACTAAGTCCCTTTTTGAATTATTGCATATTTCAAAAGTTCAAGACCTTAGGATTAATGCCTGTGAATATTGGAACTAAGCGGGTTCAATTAAAGGAGATATTGCAGGTAAAGGTACAGGATGACACTATTTGTGGAATTTTCAAGTTTTTGTTGTCCCTTTTTGTCACTGCCATCAGAAAATTTCAGCCAACGCAAAAAGGAGCATAGTGCTGTTATGCACCTTTTGGCGCTGAAATTTACTTAACAATGATAGTAAAAATACTAGCACTAAGCTCCTTTTTGCACCAAAACAAGTCGGCGCAAAAAGGAGCTTAGTGCATCTATGCTCCTTTTTGCCCCACTGATAATGCTTTGTTTAATGCAAGAAGGAGCATTGGTCTTATTTCATAAAAAGTAATAATATTAGCATCATTGTTTTTATATATACATTTCTAGAAAATGTATATATGAATGTACGTACCAAAAATCATTCAAAACGGACCAGTATTGACCGAGCGAGAACTAAAAAAATCTGTTCAAAAGTAAAAGGCCTTTTTCTCCAAATGCCATTTTTCCACTAAGCACCTTTTTGCGCCGAGCGGTCGACTTGCTATCTTCTCTGTTTTACTATGCACTTCCGTTGTCAAACATACTGTCTCCAAGACTTTCAGAAATATTGATGATACTGCAATGCCCCTGTAGTTGTCTTGTATTTTGGAGTCTTTTCCTTTCTTCGGGATGGGGAGCTTGTAGGAATACCTAATGGAGTCCGGGATTTTTCTTTCCATGAATATCTTACCAACGATGTCAGAGAGCACATTGACGGCCTTTGGAGTCAGCATCTGGAGCTGTTCTGCATAGTAACCTTCTATGTCTGCAGCCTTGTTTCTTGAGAGTTGCTTCAGAGTGTCTTCTATCAGTGTCGTGCTGATTGTGATGTCCACTCGGTCTAGCTGTGTGACTTTCTCTGTCAGTATTCTTATTCTGCTTTCTGCTGCAGTTTCTCCAGGTGAGGCTAGCTTCTCAAAGTAATCCGCCCATAAATCCCTGGTGGCGTCTTCCTCGGTCACCATAACATCATTATGAAGAATTGCGCTGGATGAGTTCCTACTTTGTTTCTTAATAAGTCTGGATAGAAGCTTTGGATCATTTTCTGTGGCATTGGCTATGTCACAGGCAAGTTTCTCTCTCTCCTGTGCTCTTTGTCTTCTCAGGACTCCTCGTACCTTTCTGCTTGCTGTTTTCCTCTCGCCAAATGTCACTGTCATCGCATAGCCTTCCCGTCATCTTCCACTCATAGTGAGCCTTCTTTGATCTTCTCACTGCCTCAGCAAGATCTTCTGTCCAGATGATCGCTTTCTTCCTTGGTTTCTGTACATTACGTTTCCTAGAGTATGGGGTTGACTCCACCATGGCAGTACCAATGATGTGTTGAAGTGCCCTGACTGCTGAATCAGTATCTAGTAGCTCCGGTTTCAGCTGTTCAATTTCTCGATCTATCGACTCCTTGTACAGTGTCCAGTTCGTCTCATTCCTCTTGAACTTCAGTTTAGCCGTCTCTTTCTTGGCAGCTCTCCTGGCTACTGACTTTGAATGAAGGGGAACTCGTACCATTACCTCCAGGGGATGATGATAAGAGGTGTTTAGGTGACATCGACTATCTTCTTGCAAGTGCGGAAACACCAGACCACTCCATTCAATTCTTGCATGGCACTTTCTTACAAACACGTGGTCAATTCTGGATTTGTGGCCAAGGTGGGGATTTTCATATGTTGTGACATCTTTGGAAGTTCTTCCCAGGTCTTCCAGGTTGTGTTCTTTGATCAGCTTCAGCACTATCTTCTCTTTGGTAGAGCTTCTGGTGTAATGGTCCTGATTCAGGTCCCCAATTATAATAACTTCATACGTCTGATACTTTGTAATAGCGGGGCAGATTCATCATGAATAGGGGAGTAATATTTCATTTATACATAGAAGCATGTTGGCACATCGTTTAAAAACATCTTAAAGAATAAATTTAGATAGGGAGCCACTTCAAATTTGACCTGGTTGACCCATGGCAGCCATTTTCCAAAATGGCGGTAAATTCTATCATTTTCCTGCTTTCTGTGAAGTGCCTACAGTTTGACCATATGAAAACAGTGGTCATTATTTCTTCTAAAGATCTAAAAAAACACTATCAATTGATTCTTGGGTTGAACTAAGGAATTTTAGAGTGGTCAGGGTTCATTTTGTTATAACTGTTGATGAAAATGCAGCATTTTCGCGGTTTTCCATAATTCTATTCCTTGTAAAAAGATCTTTCAAATGAATGGTAGCATCACTAGTTTCTGTGAATTCTTTGTCAAAATGAACCTCAGAACCGAAGTCTTCAAAAACTTAAAATTTTCATTTTTTCCATTTCTACTCCTAATTTACGAAACCCATTAATGCGGGTACTCATTTGAAAGCTCTTTTTGTAAGGAATTCAAATATGCAACTTATTTTTATATTTATTCTGAGTTGGCAAAACTACGCAAAACCACGAAAATACAGTATTTAAGATGATAATTCTACCAAAATGGATTCTAGAAAGCCTGCCAATAGTTGAGGCTACTAAAAATGTTGTAGTAATGTTCTGAATAGATAGAGAAGGAATAACAACACTATTTGCATGCATTCTATTCATAGGAACTACACAGAAAGCAGCAAAATGGAAGAATTGGCGGCCATTTTGGAAAATGGCTGCCAGTTGCCATCTATGCTAAATCTGAGGTGGCTCCCTATCCAATTATATTTGTAGAGATGTTTTTTAAGTGTGCTCCAAGTTTCATGCTTCATGTATAAATGCACTATTTATTTACATACCTGCCCCGCTATAAGGAGAATGAGGAGCTTATCGAGATCCTCTTTAAATTTTTCCTGAGCCTCCTTGCTGTTGCCAGCTGGTAAGTAGCAGTTAATTATGCATACTGGGTTCAGAGGGAATTGTATTGTTGTTACCAGTATACGAGATGAGCTCAATTGATCTGGTTGAGATACATACTGCTCAAGATTTCCCTTCCAGAGAGTAGCCACTCCACCAATACATGAAGGGCGTTTTGACAAGTCTAGTTCGTCCCACTCCTCATCCAGAGAGACACAGTGACTAGACATATCAGGGAAAATATCCTCGAGGTCTGTTTGGGCATAGCCGGGAAGCCAATGCTCCTGCAGAAGTATTATGTCGTAGTCGGGGGATAGATCCCTGACATAAGCAGAGTTGTGGTGTAGGCCTTGTACATTAAGTGACAAAATTCTCAGGGGTACCAGGATCTTCTTTTTCTCTGCCTGGGACCCTTCTTTGTGTCATAGCCGGGAGTCCTCCTCAATGACAACAGGACTCGTTGATCTTGGTGCTGCTTTCTCCAGTTCCAGAAGAGAGTCTTTCCATCTGCTCAGCCGCTGTGTATCTCTCATTAGGTTTTCTGACGACCCTGGGTCCCCTGGATCCAAGTTAACATCTGGAGCACTGTTGCTAACAAATTTCCCAGTGGATGATCTGGAGCGGAGATAGGAGTCTGTTACCCTCTTCTCATTGTGAGGATGGGCTTTCTCCATAGTACTCGCTTTCCTGGACTCTTCGACTTCTTGTTGGGCACATTCAGGTTGAGTCGGAAAGTTGCGATCCTCTGGGTGAGTCTGTCTTCTGTCAGTGGTCCTCTCTGTCGAGCCTGTGTCATGGAATCCTCTGTGTCCAGCGCCTCGGTTATGTTGGAAGGATGGCTCTCTATGATGGGAGTATCCCTGTTGAAAGTGATTCGCACCCTGTGGTTGGGCGTGGGTCCAAGGAGGATGTGGGAAGATCCACGGTGTAAATGGTGGAGGAAAAAGTGGAGGTATAGGAGTTTGAGCCGTCGCTTGGTTGGCAGGATATTGAGGTTGGTGGACAGGTCGCTGACCATGGCCCAGGTGATTCATCATCCTTATCTCCATACCATGCATCTTCTCTGTCATCCTTGCCTCCATATCTTTTAATCTAATTTCTTCTCTGAGTCTTCTAATCTCTTCATTCGGCAGCTCTCCTTGCGGCTCCCACGTTCTGCTTGGTTGCCCCACCCACGCTCTGCTTTGTTGCCCAGCAGGTGAGTGATCTGGAGTTGCGTCGATGATTTGTTGGAGAAGTTTGTTGGTGCTGGAAAGTTCTTTGACCTTGGCTTCTAAACCAATTATGACAGCCTTCTGAGTCTCTATTTGTAGGAGCTGTTTTTCGACTTCCTTCTCTCTCTGTTTTAATATTCTTCAGCTTCTTCTCTCTGTTCTGAACATTTTTCATTGCATCTTCTGCCTCCTTTCTTATTCTTAGACAATTCTGGCAGCACATCCCACTGTCATTGGCTTGGGAAGAAGTCGCTCTCGGGGAGAGTGTGTCATGGATATGAATGTAGTTTCCAGCGCTTCCATGTGTTAATCCTCTAGTGTCCCTGGAGTTTTCTTCATTGGAGACGATGAGCCTTCGGGCAGGGATTTGGTAAAGAGCTCTCAAATTTTCCTCTTGTAGCCTCAGCGGAGACTCTGTTCTGGCAGCGGCTTCAGGATTTTCCCCATCTGTGCTGCTTAGCAGGTTACTTGACAGGCTCTGCACATCTTGAGGTCGCGCTGCCTCAATTGAAGGTCTGCCAGGAGTGGTATGCACAATGTCTGTAGCAGCCTGCTGGGGACTGTCATGATACCTGGGAGTGCCATGGGAGAGTGCTGGTGGTGGAGTGTCGGGGCTTTGAGGAGCTGGTAGTTTAGGAGCGGCATTATTCTGTCCATGTGGTCTCTTACTTTTCTTCGTGAGAAGATCCTCAGTGACGTTTTGGAGTGCTCTTCTGATGTTATCATTTAGTTGCCCATGGGGGAACTCCGGGTGTTGGTCATGGAATTGGTTGATGAGACTGCAGAGTTCTGGCCAATCGATCGAAATGAAGTTTTGGGCAGATCTTCCACTAATTAGAAGAGCAGATTTAGTGTGATAAAAAGAAATGTTGTAGGCAAAAGCGCCACCTCCTTTTCCAGCAATTTTAAAGTTGGTCTGAACAATGAGATTCGTAGACTTTTCTTTGAGTGCAGTGATGTACGTGTCATATCTATGACTCCTGAGGTGTGTATAGTAGTACAAGGCTGCTCTTCTGACAAATTCATAGAGTCCCGCTTGAAAATGGAACATGATGTTCTTGCCAGTTTGGTCCACATATTCCAGGGAGTAGTCACTTTCTCTGTTACTAGCCGCCAGTTTTTTAACTGCAGACTTCTCACGGTTAAGATTATAGCTCACAGTTTTCACTGTGATATTATCCATCCTTATTGCTCCCTCCAATATCAGAGGTGAAGGTCCAGTTAAGGTCAGGCATTCGGAGCTTCGACGGAGAGTGGAGGACATCATCGTGGGCATTCTCAGACGCACCTCGTCGTGGCCTTCTCACCAGCGCCATTCTGTCACAGAGACAAACTTCCAGAGAGCCTTCAGTTCTCAGAGGATCCACCAGCTGCTGTCTGGGCTGCACAGGCTACCCTGTCAGAGGCCGGTGGAGGACACTAAGACCGGGGCTAGGTGGGATCACGGTGTAAGGCAAAGCGGAACTTCTGGGCTGCACAGGCTACCCTGAAGTTATACACTGCCCTCCTATCTGGGCTGCACAGGCTACCCTGTTAGGAAAGGCAAGTGAAGTTGGCAAAGAAAATGCTTTACTTACAGTGTGTCCCTTCTTCTTCTCTTGAAGTTGGCTGTCTCTGCCTCACTTTCAGACGTGTCAGCAGTCTCACTGCTATCCAATACAACTCGACGCTGCAGCCCTGAGGGACCAGGTTGATTTGGGTCTGTTGGTTGAGCCTGATGGCCGGAAGGTCCTGGTTGGTTGTCGTTGTCGGATAGTGCTGAGTCAGCCGTGTCACTCTTGGAGTTGCCCGATATCTCCTTGTTGATCAGTAATGAAATGAATTGTATTATAGTATCCGCCCACTGACTTTTGAGATCGTTGTCTAGATGGAGCCCATCATAGAGGCATGCATCCTTGGATCTGTAGACAGTTCTAAGCTTTTTGGTACGCTTGTCTCTCTTCTTTGACGATAGGAAGCAGAGGCTAGCAAGGGCTAGTGTGTGTAGATTTCTGCTTGTGTTCTTATCTCTGATGTATTTATTCAGCCTCGTACAGTCAGCAGTCAGGTTTTCTTGTTGCGTCTTCACCAGTTCAGCTTGATAGGGTTGTTCTCCGTTTTTCTTTATGAACTATGATTTTATTACACTTTTTTGGATTTTATTTTATCCTACTTGTTTTAGCTAACCACTAGAATCTCATGGGATTTTGACACGGACAATTTAAGGGTATATTCAATAATGCCACCACTATAGATATCTACCAATCTATGTTTTTATGGATGAACATGCCCCCTGAGGGTCCGCACGCTACATAGCGGTTCGCCTAAAAAGGCGGAATATACAGGATAAAGAAGAAAGATGAAGAAGGAGCTTACAATAGAAACACATAATTATTTGTCAATCTTAACAATTATAGTATAGAATAGAATAGAATAAAACTTTATTTAAAGTCGCCACATAAAATATCAAACAATAGCTACAAGCTAATTAGCGACACTAAAAACAAATAAATAACAATTAAAACACTAAAAACAAGCACACACTAACAAAAATGATAAACATGTCATCAATTAATATCACAGCTTGTAATAATAATAATAATATATATTTACATAGTGCCAATTCCAGTTTAAAACTGCTCAGTAGCGCTTGGGCATGATGGATTTATTTGTAGAAACTCTTAAACAGATGAGTTTTAAGATTTCTCTTGAAGCGTTCACAAGTTTTTGAGGCCTTGACAATCTCTGGGAGTTGGTTCCATAGTTTTGGAGCACTATGCGAAAAGGCTCTGTCTTCATATTTGTTTTTAATGTAGGAAGTTGGTTCATTTAAGAGCATTTTGTTATTGCTTCTCAGATTGAATATACATAGGAGCTTGTCCATTGACTGCTTTCCAAGTTGTTAACATGAGTTGAATTGTATTCTAGCTGGAATCGGTAGCCAGTGTAGCAGTTTCCTATGCTGGCTTACATTGTCATGCTTTTTTAATTTTTGAATGAGTCGAACTGCTGAGTTTTGGGCCACTTGAAGTTTGTTTATAAAACGACTTGAAGATCCATGTAGAAGACCATTTCCATAGTCAAGGTGAGGAGTCACAAGAGCATTGACTACTGTTTTGCAAGTTTCCTTGTCCAATGACTTCCTAATTTTTGAGATATTTCTCAGATTGAAATAGGCATTCCGGCACATTTTGTTGACTTGTTTTTCCATAGTCATGTTTTTGTCAAAGATTACACCTAGATTTCTTACATGATCGGCTGCATTAATTTTGACATTGTCAACATGGATTGATGATACTTGGAGTTTATTAAGTTGGTGTGGACTGCCAATGAGCAGTAGTTCTGTTTTTTCTCCATTGTTACAAAGCTTGTTTTCTTGGAGAAATTTCCTGATTTCAGCAATGCACTTTTCCATTTTAACTACTGCATTTCTCTGATCTAAGAAAGTTGGTTTAAAGGAGAGAATAAGTTGCTCGTCATCGGCATACTTTTGGACTTTGACTTGATGTTTTGTAGCCACCTCGCTTAATGGAGCGATGTACGAATTAAATAGGACTGGTCCTAATTTTGAGCCTTGAGGAACTCCAAATTTGAGCGGCAGTTTGTTTGATGTTTTGTTATTAATTATCACTGACTGGGACCTTTCAGAAATGTATGACTTAAACCAGCATAGTGCAGAATCATGAACACCGTATCTGCTTTCCAAACGTTTCAATAGAATGTTGTGATCAATTGTGTCAAACGCGGCTGAAAGGTCCAACAGTACAAGCATCGTTACCTCACCTTTGGCCATATTCAACATTATATCATCATGGATTTTCGTCAGGAGGGTTTCAGTGCTGTGAAATTTTCTATAAGCGGACTGTTTCTCATCATCCAGGTTGTTAAGAACAAGATGGTCTGTGTATTGTTTAATAACAGCGCTTTCGATTAGTTTGCCAAGGAAAGACAGATTTGATACTGGTCTATAATTCTTTTTGATTAGATCTAGTCCACATTTTTTCAGAAGAGGTTTCACTAAAGCATGCTTCAATTCAAGAGGCATTTCTCCCTGTGTAAGTGACTTATTTACAATCTTGGTTATAATTGGAAGGCATTCATCAATGCATTCAAGCAAAAGCCATGTGGGAATAGGATCAAGTTGGCAGTGATTAACTGGCATTTCTCCAATTAATTTCTTAATGTCAGTTTGAGACAAGCGTCTGAAGTGTCGCAGAGTATGAGCGGTAGTTTCAATGTCATTAACAGTCTCAATATGTGTAGAGTCCAACTGAGACCTAAGTGTTTTAATCTTTTCATCAAAGAACTTGTTAAAATAATTTGCCAAGTCGATTTCATTTGTGTGTGGTGGGAGAGGTAGTTGCTGTTTTCTGTTCAGACTTGAGTTCAATAACTTGAACAACTTCTTTGCATCACCATTAGAATCTTTAATCTTGACTCGCAGATCTTCCGATTTGAGGTGACTTAGCCGCAGATTCAGTGCAATTTCTTTTTTCTTTGAATGACTCCCAATCATTTTCAAGTCTGGTTCTCCTCCATAGTCTCTCTGCTTTCCGCTTCGCTGATTTTAGAATCTTGATATCGGCATTGTTAAATGGAGTTGGTTTGCACAGGGTTACTTCGCATGTTTTAACTGGAGCATGTTTGTCAAGTATTATTTTCATGGAGTCATAAAGGCAAACAAGTTCACTGAGATCTTTGTCATCCAGCCCATCTGCAGACAGATGTCTCCCAATGTCTTTTTTGAAACTTTGGACATTGATTTTACTGGTTTGTCTGAAACTGAACTTCTTCTTGGGCTTATTCGCTTTCTTCAATGGAATGTCAAAGAGAATGCAATTATTATCAGAGAGCAGGTCACTAACCATGCAACTGTTCAATATTGATTTTTCTCGAGTAATCACAAGATCTAGCGTATTACCATCTTTGCGTGTTGGTGCTGAGACATGTTGTACAAGATCAAACATTTCAAGGATATTGTTAAATTGAATGACTTTGTTATCGCCTGGTTTATTCCTATGAAAGTTGAAATCACCAGTAATTATGATTTCATTGTTTACTGTTTGATAGAGTCCTAGAAATTTAGTGAATTCCACAAAGAAGTCGGCAAGGCTGTATTTATTTTTGCTGGATGGTTCTGGGCGATACACTAGAAGAATTGTAACAATTTTCCCATCTAATTGGATTTGGATTTCCATGTGTTCAAACGTCTTGGTCTTCATTCGATCTTTTTTAATTGCTTGTATGCCAGATCGGACAAGGCAACCTACTCCACCACCTGGTCTTCCTAACCGAGGTGAACTGAGAAAGAAATATGAACCATTTTGTTCCAACTCGCCAATTTCAACTTTATCATCATCTTTAAGCCATGTCTCAGTGAAAAGAAAGATGTCCAGATCATGCTCATCATTGTAGTTATTAATTGTTTGCGTTTTCTGCCTCAAACTTGTACATTTACATGATGGTCCATCCCATGTGGCCATCATCTTCTTAAATACATTTAAATCCATTTCCGATTTAAACCTTGCAGGTATTTGATTCAAAATATGTGGTCCATAGTATGAAAACGTTCTCTTGCCATACTTAATTTTGTAGAATGTTCGTACTTCTAATTTTAGGACATCCCTGAATTCATAGTTAGTTTCTTTTCTTATTACCATATCATTCAAAAACTCAGGATTCATACGATGGACACACTTAAAAACTTCAATAGCTAACAAACGCAGCCTTTCTATGTGTAACATACATCTTTTGGTGCTATTTAGCAGTTCATGATATGTACTCTTGTAATCATTTGTTAAAAACCTTAGTGCTTTTTCTTGTATCTTTTCAACAAGCTTTATAGAGGATTTTCCACAGAAATTCCAAATCACTGGACAAAAGTTAAAGCATGACATAATGAATGCATTGAATAATAATTCTTTTTCATTCTTGCCTAATACGTTTTTAAAACGATATAGCACCTTTAATTGCTATGATGCTTTCTTGCACAATGTTCGAACATGATCATCAAAGTTCAACTTGTTATCGATTTTCATCCCCAGTAACTGAACTTCTGTACTAGGTTGTATCTTACATGTTTCATTAATGATGATTTAAGATGGCATGTCATCATATTTATCAAGGGGGGAAATAAACATAATCTGAAACTTTTCAGGGTTCACTTTCATAAAATTACTTTGAAACCATTCTATGGCAATTTTTGTGTCGTGAATGAGATAGGAGATAGCTATATCAAGTCTCTCATCTGCAGCACTGAGGCTGTTATCATCTGCATAATTGAAAATATTGCAAGACGTAATATGAGGAAAAATATCATCAATAAATACATTAAATAACAATGGACCAAGACATGAGCCCTGGGTTATACCCTTTGTAGTTCCTGCCCAAGAACTCAGAATATTATTTAGCTTCACTCTTTGCTGTCTGCCATTCAAATAGCTACTCATGAATTTACAAGCATTCTCAGAAAAACCGTATGCTTTAAGTTTTGTCACAAGGAGTTCATGTGGTATTGAGTCAAATGCCCTGGATAGGTCCATAAACAATGTTGCAACATGATTGTTTCTATCCAGGGCCTTTTTCCATGTATCAACAGCATATGTTAAAGCCTGACTGTACCCATGTCCTTTCCTATATGCACCAAGCAGATCATTGAAGTACATTTGCATATACTTGTCTATTTGTTCAGCTATTACACTTTCAAAAACCTTTGAGAATACACTTACTATATTAATTGGCCTGTAATTGTCTTTTGTCATTGAACATTTCTTTTTGAAAATTGGGCAAACTTCTGCTTTTTTCATGTCATGTGGGAAATTGCATGAGGTGAATGAGCTGTTGATAATGAAGGCAATTGGTTTTGACAGTTCAACATAAGACAATTTCACAGTTTTTGGAGGAATACCATCAAAACCTGTTGATTTGTTACACTTAATATTCTTCAGCTTGCTCCTAACATAGTCATCAGAAACACAAACAAAGTCAAACTGTGAATCATTATTGTTGTCCTTTACAGACCTCTGAATTGTGGAGACACTGCTGTGAGAGTCATTTTGATCTGATCCTTGATCAATACCAATGTCATCAGCCATTGTCACAAAATAATCATTCAAGACATTACAGACTTTTACAGGCTCACAAATTATATTTTCTCCTTCTTTCAAAATTATGTTTCCAGACCCCTGATTGAATTTGTTAGAAAAGAATGGCTTTACACAGTTCCAGAAGTCTTTAGGAGATACATTAGGTTTTTTACATTTGCTTGTGAAATAATCTTTGATAGCACATCGCCTCAAATTGGTAACTTTGTTTCTTTGCTTTCTATAAGCCTCCCAGTTGTGGTTGCATTTTCTTTTGTAGAAAATTTTCTTTAATCGGTTTCTTTTAAAAATTAAATCATGATTCATATGTCACATTAGCATCACATTTTATTATTGTTATTGTATGTTGTTAACCAGATTAAAACAAGACCCACTACCGAAAACACACTTTTCTGTTGTTCATTTCTCAAAATTGGTACCGTGACCATGATGTGGATTCGGAATATGTTGAGAAATACAACAAGGCTGCCACAAAATGTCCAGCATTAAAAAGTCAAAATTTGAAAATATGTAATAGCCCAACCCCCCAAAAAACGTGTCTTATATCATTATTTTATATTATTGGCACCACTAAAGATAAAATCAAAACAAAATTTGCCATCAAAATAAACACTGGTTAAAAATAACTAAGAGCCTCTATCACCTACTTCCATAGGCACTTCCTTTCGTTCCACTTGCGACACGAGTTCTAGTTGAAAAATGTTGTTCCCATCAGACTATCCATGCAGGGGATACTTCCTGTCATATGACTTCAATATGGGTTGCCATATGACCAACTGAGTGTTCAGAGGCCTGATAAAGCCCAAGACACTTTGGTGAAAGTGAGTCAATATTAAGAGCAATTATCTGAGAAAATCAACCGATTTCCAGAAAATTTGGAATGTGCCCCGTCACGGAATCGTCTCATACTTTGTAGGACTGAATTATTATAGGATAGAAGTTCTCAAGAAAATTTTTGGACCTGTCAGATTATTGGTTGCCATGGTAACCATGGCTCCAATATTTTGGGCCAAATGAGCTAACTTGGCAAAAACGAAAAGTCAAAATTATGCACTTTTAGCTCATATTTCCGCCTGAAAGGTGGTAATATATCGCTGCACTACCCATTGTGTCTGGAATAGTCACTCTTGAATTGAGTAATGGCATTGTATTTTTAAATCTGGGGTTAAATGGGGTCTGTGTTATTACGGCCTAAAAAAGGTATCTTCGAGATTAAGGAGAATTTAAAAAATTTCCCATATTTAAGAGCCTCATATCTTCTATGGAGTTACTAGTTGAGCAAAGCCAAGCATACACATGATGAAACTGACCTTTCCTCTACAAGAATCAACAATAAAATCACGGTGCAACCATAGATTGAGCTTACGAACAAAGGTGGCGCCACCTATGTTTTCGGATATTTTGAGATTTGGCAAAAAAGGCTTTTGATTAAGTGGTGCCACATGTACAATTATTGTGTCAGAAATCTCAGATTTCTTTTCGGTACATTTCAGTTATAACCCTAACATGGCAGGCCATCACTGTTGCCATGGCTACATTGTAAAGTCAGTAGCAGCACCCCCAATTGAGCATGTTTGCCAATTTCCTCAAAAACACCACTTTTTCAAGAAAATAGGCAAGTTTGAAGCCACTGGTACCTGGGTAATGGTAATATATGGCTATATTATACATTGTCCCTGGACTGGTCACTCTTTAACTATGAATTGGTATTGTATTTTGAAATCTTGGATTAATAGGGTCTCTGTAGGAAGGGCCCAAGAAATGTATGATTGAAGCCAAGAAAATTGCATACAATTTCACATTTTTAGAGCTTTTTATGGGCTCATATCTTCTATGGAGGTATTAGCTTGTGGAAAAAAAGGTACACACTATGAAACTGACCTTTGCTCTAAATGAATCAATAATAAAATCACGGTGGAACCATATATTTAGCTTAGAAACGAAGGTGGCGCCATCTTTGTTTTTGAATATTTTAAGATTTTACGAAAAAGGCTTACAATAAAGTCATGCCACATTTTCAATTATTGTGTGAGAAATCTCAGATTTCTTTTTTGGCATATTTGATTTGTTACTCTAATATGGTGGGCCAGCATTGTTGCCATGGTGGCATTGGTATGTCAGCAGCAGTGCCCCCAAGTGAGCATGTTGCCAATTTCCTCAAAAACGCCACTTTTTCATGAAAATGGGCAATTTCTAAGCCACTTGTACCTGGGTATTGGTAATATATAGCTAAATTATACATCGTGCCTGGACTGGTCACTCTTCAACTGTATATTGGTATTGTATTTTGAAATCTTGGATTAATGGGGTCTGTGTAAGAAAGGCCCAAGAAATCTATGTTTGAGGCCAAGAAAGTCGCACAAAATATCACCTTTTTAGAGCTTTTTAGGGGCTCATATCTTCTATGGAGGTATTAGCTGGTAGAAACAAAAGGTACACATTATGAAACTGACCTTTCCTCTAAATGAATCAATAATAAAATCACGGTGGAACCATATATTTAGCTTACAAATGAAGGTGGCGCCATCAATGTTGTTGCATATTTTGAGATTTTACGAAAACGGCTTTCAATGAAGTCATACCATATATACAATTTTCGTTTTAGAAAACTCAAGACGCCACTTTTTCACGAAAACAGGCAAGTTTGAAGCCACTGGTACCTGGTAATATATGGCTGCATCTAGTATTGTGCCTGGACTGGTCACTCTTTAACAAGTGTATTTGTGTTGTATTCTGAACTCTTGGATTATGGGGTCTGAGTCAGAAGGGCCAAAGAAATCTGCGTTTGAGGCTAAAAAACGGTAATGAAATTGCACATTTTTTAAGCCTCATATTTCTATGGAGGTGCAAGGGGAAATTTAGGGTACACATGATAAAACTTATCTTTCCTCTACATTAATCAACAATAAAATCATGGTGGACCGTAGTTTGAGCTTAGGAAAAAAAGGTGGCACCACCTATGCTTTTCATATTTTGAGATCTTGCAATAAAGGCTTGCAATAAAGTGGTACCGCATATACAATTACTGTGTCAGAAATCTCAGATTATTTTCTGGTACATGTACCATTTCATTTGTTGCCCTAACATGGCAGTCAATCACTGTTGCTTGTCAACAGTACCCCCAAGACAAATTTCCTCAAAAATGCCTTTTTTTCTTGAAAATGGCCCAATTCGAGACACTGGTTGTCACCGACAAATGTAACAAGAAATTAAAATTTTTAATGAAAACTGTTTCTTTCCAACAATATTTATAATTTAATTTATATCTAAACCTGTTACCCCACGTCAATATGTTATATGCTCTTCTAATTCTAGGTATTCTTAAAGTTGAATCTCACACTTCACACAAAATTTCAAATAGATAAGAATTTCATGAAATTTGACTAAAGAATTCTTTATGAGGCCTGATTTCCACAGGGTAAGATTCCTGGTGTCTGAAAAGTATATTGAAGAAATCAACCAGGACATCAAATTAAACATTTTCTCTGACTGCAATTAGTAGAAAATTGAGCATTTTCAAAACAAACAGACAATATGGGGATTACGGATATGAATCATAAGAGGCTAAGGGTATGCTTGCGTCGGACAGCTCTTTCTTTTAACAAGACATTGGATCTGCTGCTGTTTAAGAACTTTTTATTTGAAAAAGTCCATGTTAGAGCAAGAGGTAGATTGACCTCAGTCCCAACTAAGTGGTACACAAATTCAAGTCAAATCATCACCACAGGCCTGTGAAAGATCCTTCAATTTGACTGAAATACAACTTTTTCTGACTTACACTGAGCACCATTAAAAACGCAACATTGCAAAATGGCTTAAAACCGTACATCCTCTTGTAGTATCAAAATGCACCTTCATCAAAATCTGCTTTATCCTTAATATTTTTTTCCAAAAACATTCAATGGAGAGCTTTTGGAAGTCTTGTACCGATTGTGTGAAAATTTCATAAGAATAATTCAATTCAATATGCCACAAAACCAATATTTTCATTGGTGAGTTTTCTGTTGAAGAGCAATGAGTGAACTGAAGTTTCAAACAGAACTCACTAAAATGATTGCTATATGGCCAAAAGTGAATCATATTTCACGAAAGTTTCCAATACGCATTGTAAGACCATCAGTGAGGTCTGTGACAGATTTGAAAATTATTGAACAATTAGAACTCAGAAAATTGTGTTGTCTAACGATGTTCAGCGTACGATTTCGACACAACCGCTAGATTTAAGGATATGAAAAACACTATGAGTATGCTAAGATAATATCAGTGCTGATGATTTTGATCACAATGGAAGTCATGAACAAAATACTGGCACCTAAAACAGTACTTGGATAGCAATCTCTTGGCTAATGGATCATATAAAGTGTCCGAATCAAAGTGATACCTCCAAATGTTCGACTCAAGGAATCTTATCCTTTCATGTAAAATGGCATTTTTGAGGAAATCGGCAAACATGGTCGCATCGGGACACTGCTGCCGACTTAGCAATGCTGTCATGACAATGTTGATGACCTGCTATATATATGTTAGGACAAAAAATGAAATGTACCAGAAACAAACTGAAGATCTCAGGCACAATAATTATATATGCGGCACAACTTCACTGAAAGCCTTTTTTTTGCAAAATCTCAAAATATGCAAAAACCTAGATGGCGCCACCTCGTTTGTAAGTTCAATACATGGTTCCACCATGATTTTATTATTGAATCATTAAGAGGAAAGGTCAGTTTCATAATGTGTACCTTTGTTTTCACCAGCTAATACCTCCATAGAAGATATGAGCGCCCAAAAAGCTCTAGAAATGTGATATTTTGTGCGATTTTCTTGGCATCAAACACAGATTTCTTGGGCCTTTCTTACACAGACCCCATTAATCCAAGATTTCAAAATACAATACCAATATATAGTTAAAGAGTGACCAGTCCAAGCACGATGTATAAATTAGCCGTATTTTACCATTTCCCAAGCACCAGTGGCTTAGAAATTGCCTATTTTCATGAAAAAGTGGCGCTTTTGAGGTAACTTGCAACATGCTTACTTGGGGCGCTGCTGCTGGCATACCAATGCCGCCATAGCAACAATGCTGGCCCACCATATTAGAGTAACAAATCAAATGTGCCAAAAAAGAAATATGAGATTTCTGACACAATAATTGTAAATGTGGCATGACTTTATTTTAAGCCTTTTTCGTAAAATCTTAAAATATGCAATAACATAGATGGCGCCACCTTCGTTTTTGAGCTAAATATATGGCTCCACCGTGAATTTATTATTGATTCATTTAGAGCAAAGGTCAGTTTCATAGTGTGTACCTTTTGTTTCCAACAGCTGATACCTCCATAGAAGATATGAGCCCCTAAAAAGCTCTAAAAATGAGAAATTTTATGCAATTTTCTTGGCTTCAATCATAGATTTCTTGGGCCCTTCCACCACAGACCCTATTAATCCAAGATTTCAAAATACAATACCAATTCATAGTTACAGAGTGACCAGTCCAGGAACAATGTATAATATAGCCATATATTACCATTACCCAGGTACCAGTGGCTTCAAACTTGCCTATTTTCTTGAAAAAGTGGTGTTTTTGAGGAAATTGGCAAACATGCTCACTTGGGGGCGCTGCTACTGACTTTACAATATTACCATGGCAACAGTGATGGCCTGCCATGTTAGAGTTACAATTGAAATGTATCAAAGAGAAATTTCTGACACAATAATTGTATATGTGGCACCACTTAATCGAAAGCCTTTTTTGCCAAATCTCAAAATATCCGAAAACATAGGTGGCGCCACCATTGTTCGTAAGCTCAATCTATGGTTGCACAGTGATTTTATTGTTGATTCTTGTAGAGGAAAGGTCAGTTTCATCATGTGTATGCTTGGTTTTGCTCAACTAGTACCTCCATAGAAGATATGAGGCCCTTAAATATGGGAAATTTTTTTAATTCTCCTTAGCCTCGAAGATACCTTTTTTAGCCGTAATAACACAGACCCCATTGACCCCAGATTTAAAAATACAATGCCATTACTCAGTTCAAGAGTGACATCTCCAGACACAATGTAGTGCAGCGATATGTTACCACTTTTCGGGCGGAAATATGAGCTAAAAATGCATAATTTTGACTTTTCCTTTTTTGCAAATCTGCTGATTTGGCCCAAAATAATGAAGCCATGGTTACCATGGCAACCAATAATCTGACCGGACCAAAAAAATTTTTTCTGACGTCTCATGCCATAGCACTTCCATCCCACAAAATATAAAACGATTCTGTGACGTACCACATTCCGGTCAAGGGTTGATTTTCTCAGATAATCGCTCTTAAGGCTTTTGAGATATGAAAAAATCATGGACTGAAATTTATATTTCTAAAACCAAACACTGGAAATAAAGCAAAAATGAAAATCAAGCCTCTCCTATATTGTAGCATGCATTGATACACCTCACTAGCTTTATATACAGGTCATTAGTATGAAAATACATGCTATTTACATGTTTGAGATAGCAGCAACACCTCCAATAACATCATTTTAATCTGAAAATAGCTGAATGTCAGCACTCGTTTTGCGTCTACCGTAAGTGTGTCAAATGTAAAGAAGAATGGTCTGTAGAGCTTTTTCTGTTAAGGACTCTTTCAGTCAAATATAATTATGAACTCGGCCAGCCGCTGGCGCGGTCATTTTGCTGTTACCCAGTATTGTACCATTTAACTCACATTTTTGGGGATGGATATAACAAGTTACACTCAATGTACAATCATGAAAGTTGCTATATAAACATAACTTTACATTCTACAATCAACAACTGAAGACCAAGATGATCCAATGGGTCTTTCATACCTTTCTGAGATTCATGATTTCTCAGTGAAACACCCCACCTTATTGTTATTTTGGCTGTGTGAATGTTGTTTTCGTGATTTTTGGCACTGTGCCAGATTAGACCTGCTTGGACCACTTGACTGCTGGGGGATGTCTCAAAGGCAGCCAAACCCTTATTGATCGCCTTTAGGCTGATCTCTGTTTTTACGCGGTCACATGGCGGGATTTCGTGTGTCGGAGGGTGTCGGAGGATTTATGTGGCGGAGTCGTAGACAAAGGCAGTCAATGATGGCAGTCAATGATGGCAGTCAATGATGGCAGTCAATGATGGCAGTCAATGATGGCAGTCAATGATGGCAGTCAATGATGGCAGTCAATGATGGCAGTCAATGATTGACGATGGCAGTCAATGATTGACGATGGCAGTCAATGATGGCAGTCAATGATGGCAGTCAATGATGGCAATCAATGATGGCAATCAATGATGGCAATCAATGATGGCAATCAATGATGGCAATCAATGATGGCAATCAATGATGATGATAGAGAGATAGATAGATAGATAGATAGATAGATAGATAGATAGATAGATAGATAGATAGATAGATAGATAGATAGATAAGGTATCTACTAAGGATAAGGGGTCGCCCATTTAATATCTCCTAAGAATAAGGGGGCAACCATTTAATATCTACTAAGGTGCTAAGATAACAAAAGTACATGCATGAATGAACCAAGGGGGCAACCATTTAATATCTACTAAGAAATGATGATAGATATACATAGATAGATACATAGATATATAGATAGGATAAGGGGCGACCATTTAATATCTACTAAGGAGGGGCGACCATTATTACTAAGAATGTATGAACCAAGGGGGCAACCATTTAATATCTACTAAGCAATGATGATAGATATATATAGATAGATAGATAGATAGATAGATGGATAGGATAAGGGGGCGACCATTTAATATATACTAAAGAGTGGGCGACCATTATTACTAAGAATAAGGGGGCAACCATTCAATATCTACTAAACCTCCTGGGGACATGGGGACATGCCCACGCGGACATGGGGACATGCCCCCGGGGACATGCCCCCGGGGACATGGGGACATGCCCCAGGGACATGGGGACATGCCCCCAGGGACATGGGGACATACCCCCGGGGACATGCCCCCCGGGGACATGGGGCCATGCCCCCAGGGACATGGGGACATGCCCCCGGGGACATGGGGGCATGCCCCCGCGGACATGGGGACATGCCCCTGCGGACATGGGGAAATACCCCCGGGGACATACTCCCGGGGACAAGGGGACATACCCCCGGGCACATGGGGACATGCCCCCGGGGACATGGGGACATACCCCCGGGGACATACTCCCGGGGACAAGGGGACATACCCCCGGGCACATGGGGACATGCCCCCGGGGACATGGGGACATACCCCCGGGGCCATGGGGACATAACCCCGGGGACATGGGGACATGGGGACATACCCCTGGGGACATGCCCCGGGGACATGGGGACATGCCCCCGGGAACATGCCCCCGCGGACACGGGGACTTGCCCCCGCGGACACGGGGACATGCCCCCGCGGACACGGGGCCATGCTCCCGCGGACACATAACTGCACTGCATCACTGCCTTGCATTACAACACTGCAGTCTGCATTGCAGCTCTGTGTTACTCCACTGCATCACAGAACCTCTTTACTGCAATGCATTACAGCACTGCAGTACAACACTTCATTACTGCACTGTATTTCAACAATGCTTTTTTGCACTGCATAACTGCACTGCATTACAGACCACATCACAGCACTGCTTACAACACTGCATAACTGCACTGCATAACTGCACTGCATTACTGCATGCTTTGCATTACTGTATTACAGCACTGCATTACAGCACTGCATTACAGCACTGCATTACACTACATTATTGTACTGCATTACATCACTGCCTCATTGCATTACTTTACAACACAATTACAACAATGAATCATTACGCTGCATTACAACGTGTTATTGGACTGCTTTCTGTATTCTGCATTAAAGCACTGCTCTACAACACTGCATTACAGCACTGTATTACAGCACTATATTACAGCACTGCATTACAGCACTGCATTACAGCACTGCATTACAGCGCTGCATTACAGCACTGCATTAAAGCACTACATTACATTACAGGTCAGACGGCAGGTCGGTTGGCTTACTTGAAACTCAACTTTAATCATCACCTTTCACTCGCCGCTCGGCAAATAAATGCATTGCAACGATTATGTAAATATGTTGATTATGAAGGAAGACTTAGAATCTATGAGGCCTTTGTAGCTTCAAATTTTGTTTATTGCTCAATTGTTACCAAACCTATTCCCTCAGACATGATAGGAAAATTGAAAAACTCAATGAAAGAGCATTAAGACTTGTTTGTAATGATTATGAGAGCACATATAATGACCTATTAGTTAAAACAAATAAAAATATGCTGCATATAACTTGTAAAAACAACTTAGTGGAATTTGTTTTCAAGGTACTAAATGGTCTAGCACCGCCTTTAGAAAGTTCTTTCTTTGAAAAACAAATTTCTCCATACAACAACAAACTAATTCAGCCTTCCTTTAACACTGTTCAGTATGGCAAGAAGTCAATTTGTTATCAAGGTCCTTTACTATGGAATGTTCTACCCTCTCATGCAAAATTAATGGAAGAAATAGGCACTTTCAAGTCCGACTTACGACGAAGTAACTACTTTAACAAATGTGAATGTGGAGCATGTATAATCTGTCTGAGAAATTGTCTGTAATTCATATAACTATGACAAGTTAATGTTATTGAGTCAAAAGTAAGAAAAGAACTTTAATTACATCCTGTTCATTTGTCATTTGTACATAATTTCATAATTCATATTGTTTCGTTATTTTAACTTGTCGGTAAAAAGCTTATATTATTGTTAATCATAATTGCGTGTCAGGGCATCAGTAATTGCCTCAGGCAATTATATACTGATTAGGAAATTATGAAGAAAAAAAAACAAGAAAAAGGGCTGTTCAGTCACAACCTAAATCATGATTTCATGTAAAGGCATGATTCAAATTAAATTGATTTTTAATAATAATAAATATTAATAATCTTTTTAGATATGTCGGAAATATAATATTAATTCATTTCGGGACCAATATCTTGCAATGATCCATCAAATTTCTGGCTTATACAGTTCCTCTTGCAAAGGAATAGTGTGTGATTAGAAAAAAACTGCATCCTTCTAGCATCAATACAGCCCAAGATCTAATGATTCCTGATTTTCTGATGAAACAGGTAAACTTTAATTAAGAGGTCACTGAGTATAAGAAAGTTTAAGACAATCACGTGAGTGGCAAAGAGGGGGGCAACAACAACATATGTCTCATTTCGGAGCCAAAAAAAGTCAGACAGTGTTGTGTCTGGGAAATGGTTACATTGTGCAAAATTGTGCAAAGGTCAATGACCCAGTAGAGTTGTCATCTTCTGGGCAAGTCCAAACAAACTCGCTGATTGGTGAGTTTGTTTATTATCAATCAGAAAAGTCTGATATAAAATGTACAAGAAAGTAATTCTTATAAATGAAAATAATATCAATTAAATATCCAAAAGGCCCTACTAGAAAAGTCTAACCTATGATAGTTGCTTTTAAAGAAGAGAGAAAAGAAATTGTTCTGAAGTTGACAAGTTGAATTGGACGACACTAGCTGTTTTCTTAATTAATTAAGCAACCCATTGCATGATTTAAGGAACAATGTCAAGTTAGGCCTAATTGTTGTGATAGCAATCGAACAACTTATAAAGAAAAACAGGAAATAAAGAATTTATAATCATTTGATATGATTTACTTTAGCTGGAAACCTGAGGCTCGAATTTGGACCTAAAATACTGATTTATTTCAAACTGGTAGTGAATCCTGAGATCAAATGATTTGCGTTGCATAAAATTTGCGTTTTGACTGTGCCTCATATTGATAACGTGATGAATGTTTGATTGCCTTGCAAAACTTCTCCTATTTCAGTTTAAATACCCCTTGTTTTTATAGAGCAATCTGTGCATCTGTGCGGGAGGGTGAGTCCTGCGAGTTCTGCAACAAATATAAACGTCACCTGAGCCAGTCGAAAGTTCATTGACCTATTGATGACGTCACCACAATGTCTCGCCATGACTGTTGGGGGCGCTGACCTAAAACAACATCGTTGACGTCACATATAAAATAATCCAAGTCCAACATCCATTTATTATGACCGCGGCCAGCCGCTGGCGCGGTCATTTTGCTGTTACCCCCGGATTGTACCATTTTAGGCACATTTTTGGGGATTGATATAACAAGTTACACTCAATGTACAATCATGAAAGTTGCTATATAAACATAACTTTACATTCTACAATCAGACATCTGAAGACCAGGATGATCCAAGGGGTCTTTCATACCTTTCTCAGATTCATGATTTTTCAGTGAAACACCCCACCTTATTGTTATTTTGGCTATGTGAATGTTGTTTTCGTGATTTTTGGCACTGTGCCAGATTAGACCTGCTTGGACCACTTGACTGCTGGGGGGTTCCTCAAAAGCAGCCAAACTCTTATTTCCAACATGACAAAAAGGAAATAAAACTAGTATACTAAATTGCACAGCAATTTAAAGGAAGAACTTCCCTTCCCTTCCTATCCCTTCCCTTCCTTCCAATCCCTTCCCTTCCTAGCAATCCCTTCCCTGCCTTTCCCTTCCAGTACCTGTCATTGCTTTCCCTTCCATTGCTTAGCGTGCTCTGGTTGGCCAAGAGAGAGACTTGACCTTGCTGCTATACAAACAGTGAAACATACTTGTATTATATCGCTTGGCATTGAGCCAGGCATTTTGTGGCCAATAGTACCACCCTGTAAGCAATACAGTTTGTTGAAACCCTAACCCTAACGACTTGTAGCAGGCAAACCATAAGAGTTAGGAAGATGTGCTTACATACATAAATAGGGCAAACAGTCAGCAACATGTCATATTGGTTTTGACTGATTGGAAGCATTATTGGATGAGTTGTACTTTGATCATAAAATTAATGGTAGGAAGATGTGGTTGCATGGAAAATAGGGCAAAAAATTAGGAATATGCCAAATAAGTTTTAATTGATATTAATAAATAGTTAATGAGTTATAATTGAATATATAAATGTTATATGTAAAATTGATTATAGGCAAAAGGTAAATATCCTTGTAGCACACTAGAGGGCATAATTTTGCGCATTTTTTGGTGTTAATTTCATGGAATTTGAATAAATATAACCACAGCAATTTACGTTTCAATTTTGAAATTAAAAAAATTCTCTAGGAAAAAGTATTTGATGTAGGCAAATTTCTTTTGAGGGAAATATGGAGGCCCAACCTGGGCATCCCACATAAATTATTCATGACAATCCATGAAGTTCTTCATAGACTTTTTCAGGAAAAACTATTTTTTAGGCGCCAAAAGTGACATAAAATTTTCAATGTCCACCGCGATTCTAAACCTGACGTCATACAGGATACTGCTATACATCTTTGGAAAGCTGACATTCTGAGTTTTCCTAAAATGTCCCTGGTTTGTTTCTAGGACCAATATTAAGGGAGATAAAGCCCATCAAATGTTGGACTTTTGAGGCCCTGTGGCAGCAAAAGTATTTGACCTAGGATGCCATACTTTTGCCTAGACACTACACCCTGGTGGCACTAACAATTCCTGTAAGGACATAAAAATCTGACATTTCAATCATGGTTTTTCATGACATCACCCCTCAAAATTTCGGTTTCCTCAAATTTTGAACTTTTTTTTCTCCATAACTATTCAACCTATTACCACCAGGCTCCTTTCCGCACTGCATATCCATTAAGGAGTACCAAGAAAAAATTTCATGAAATTCTGACTGACAGTTTTCCTAAAATCAGAATCTGAAATTTTTGCTGCTGATTGCCTGTAATTCCTATGTCGAACGGAATTCCGATGCGTTATTCCCAACATACCATCTGAATGCTGTATAGGTCCTAATTGACATATCTCTTCTGGTTAAGAAGTTATTCAACATTTAAAAAAGTGAAAAAGTTGGAAGAATAATAATAAAGAAAAAGAATAAAGAATAAGAATACATGCAATATCACGGGAAGTTCTTAACAAGTGGGATACCCTCTACTATTGGGATACACATAAAAGAATGGGAATATTGGTGACATCCAATGGAATACCTTTGTAACAGTGGCCACAGCATATACAGTAATGGAACTGCATACAAAGCACCGGTACTGCATGCAAAGCACTGGCACTGCATACACAGCACTGACACTCTAGAGGTTTCAAGGCATTGCAACAATGTGTAGCAGCACTGCCTTACAAAACCACATTACAGCACAACCTTACAGCACTGCATCATTGCACTGCATTATTGCACTGCATTACTCCACTGCATTAAAACAATGAATTATTGCACTGAATTACAACAATGCATTAAGTACTGCACTCCATTGCTGCACTGTATAACTGCACTGCATCACTGCCTTGCATTACAACACTGCAGTCTGCATTGCAGCTCTGTGTTACTGCACTGCATCACATAACCTCATTACTGCACTGCATTACAGCACTGCAGTACAATACTTCATTACAGCACTGTATTTCAACAGTGCTTTTTTGCACTGCATAACTGCACTGCATTACAGACCACATTACAGCACTGCTTTACAACACTGCATAACTGCATGCATTGCAGCACTGTATTACAGCATTGCATTGCAGCACTGCATTACACTGCATTATTGTACTGCATTACATCACTGCCTCACTGCATTACATTGCAACAGAATTACAACAATGAATTATTGCGCTGCATTACAGCGACATGTTATTGGACTGCATTCTGTATTCTTACGGTTCCGCCTACCAGTGAAGACGTATTTCAAGAGCTCTGACGAAATAAGCTAATATAAGTTTTACTTGTTTTCTGTTCTCTAACATAACCCAAACCCTGAAATTATGTAAGACTACATTACAACTAACCTCCGCCCGTGATTTTCCGCCCGTTTTTCCGTGTAATTCCCGTTTTTCTGGCGGTAAACTTCTCATCCATCCCACAGCCTTGTTTGTTTAGTTTTTGCCGCCATTAATTGCACTCATTTTCGCCCACATACCAACGTGATTATAAGCCTCTAACAAGTGGCTAGACTCTATTTCACACATCATTAATCTCTCCCAAACAATCTAACTGTTAACTAATCGTTCTCAAAACCCAAAACATTATAATTTTAGACTGTTTACTACAGTTTTGATTTTTCAGAACACTGACCCAGAGCTACCCAGCCAGTGACCCGATTCTGACAACAGCTGACTGCCCAGCTCTGCAATACACAAAACGTTTATTTATTTATTTTGTTTCAGAAGGAGACTTCTTCATTTTCATATTTTACCTGATTTATCTTCTAATCCCTTTTGATTTATCTTCTAATCCCTTTTGGCTAAATTAATAATTTCTACCTCTAATTTCACTCTAGCTAATACACAACTTTTTATTTACTTTTGATTTATTTTGCTCATTACTTTACATACTTTTATAGCTTTAATTTAATTAATTTTAATTTAGGCCTAATCCACTAAATAATTGTTTTCTCAAAAATCTTGGACACACGCAGAAATAGGTCTCATATTTATTATAGTAATTTATTGAAATCTACAAAAGTCAATTTTCGAGTTTCAGACATGGCAGCTGAAGCATCACTTGCTCAAGGGGAAATCCAGCAAATACGGACTGATCATGGCCCACCCAGTACCATTCCAAAGAAAAATGACCATCCTGGAGTATGCCAGGGGAAAATGCCAGATTGGAAAAGAAACAAGAACAACAAGTTATGTAACATGTTCACTTTGTTCGCATGAATTTCATTGTAATTGTGTCGGCCTAACTGACAAACCTGCTAGTTGGACGTGCCAACAGTGTAGGCTTCTACCAGCTGTTGTTTACAAACTCAAAAGTTTGCTTTCAGTTCTCATCTCCAAGAATGAAGCACTGACAGAGACGGTAACTCAGCTTCAAAATTCTTTAAAACCATTACAAACTATTGAGAACCGATTAACTGCCATGCACTGTAAAATGTTTCCAGATGCTGATGACAGTGAAGAGGAAGATGACGATGATCCTGAGGTTGAACCATCCGGTACCCTGCTGATCGGTGACTCTCTCCTGCGTGACGTGGCGGCCACTGATGACTCCCTGACTGTTGATTGCACTGGAGGCGCTCACATTAGCAACATTCGCAGGAAGCTCCGCTCAGTCAACCCAAGAAAACAGAAATACGAAACGGTTGTCCTTGTGATCGGGACAAATGATGCTTTACGAAGAGACCCAGGGAGAAGATTTGTTCTGATTTTAAAAGTCTACTCTCTGTTGCCAAGTCCATAGCCACGAATGTCGTACTGTCAAGTGTTCCCCCAAGAGACGATGCCAAAGTCGATCCTGGCAAAATCGACAATTTGAATCAGCTTCTCGTCCCCCTGTGTGGAGAAGTTGGTGTACGTTTTGTTAACCATGACATTAACTTTCTGTATAGAGACAATTCTCTGGACTCTAACCTCTTGTTGGCCGACATTTTTGGCCCGACAAGCTCCATCTGTCAGCAGCTGGAGTCAACAAACTTCTCCAGAATCTTGGCTTGTCTGGAAAGGCCAAGGTCTGTGTGGGCAATCGTCCGACTGCCCAACTAAATCATCCTGCTCCATCAACAAACCAGAGCAGATCCCTTGTTGCCCCACTGCTTACAGATCTGGAATATGAATTTCCGTAGTTCCGAGCACGCCTTTCAGTACCGAAAATGTGTTTTTAAGGGAGAAAATGCTTCAGCAGGAGATGTACTTAAAGCTGAAATGGCTGCTCAGGCTAAGAAGATAGGAGATGGCGTGGGTACCTCACAGAACTGGCAGGACACGCAACAGGGCACCATGAGTGACATCCTGAAAGCTAAGGCCCGCCAATGCCCCCAGTTTGTGCGTGCCCTAATGAACTCCAATGGCCGCCCCCTAATCGAGGACACTCCGAACCCTTTCTGGGGACGGGGATCTGGGGGCAATGGACTGAACATGTTAGGCAGATTGCTGATGACTTTACGTGCTGAAATGTCTGCCAACAGTTTCACTCCTTATCCTACGAATCAACCCCCTCGCAATCATCTCGGACGTAGCAACCCCCACTCGCCTGCACAACAACTTAGGTGTTTCAACTGTGGTGAGGCGTCCCACACAGTTGACACTTGCGGACTTCCTCAACCCTTACAATGCTACGGCTGCGGTGGCTCTGGCCACAAGAGGATGTTCTGCACCAAGACTCGCCACACCACTCACTAAGAGACTGGCCAAGGCAGTACGGCCGGAATAAAACTTCTGTAAATACAAAAAATGTTGAACTCTCGATTTTATGTGATCAACTGTATGATGCTTATGATGTCCATGTTGATGTTTGTACTTTTAATTGGTTTGGTGCTTTTAGTGAATTTTATGATGTCACTACGTCTTATGATGCAGATAGTAATCTTTTAGAGGATATTGCTGATGTATCTCATGTTAAAAATGAAAACTGCTGTAATATTGATGTAACCAGAAACTGTATACAATCATCTTTTCAAGAAAGTTTTCCCAATACTAGTCGAAATGAACTATCTAATAATAGTCTAAATGAATTACACTCTATTGATCCAATTCTTGCGGAACCAGATGTAGCTTGTAATAGTGTAACTCCAAACTCAGTGGAAAACCCTGATGAGGACCTGTCAAAATTTTCAAAAACTAATGCAAAAAATATTGTATTCTCACATTTGAATATCAACAGTCTGTCAAGCAAGTTTGTGGAGATACACCAAATATTATTCAAAGGTCTAAATGACATTTTATTCCTAAGTGAAACTAAACTAGATAACTCCTATCCCAACGCCCAATTTCATGTCAGTCAATACTCCATTCATCGACTTGATAGAAATGCCCATGGTGGTGGCCTAATATGCTATGTGAAAGAAACAATACCGCACAGAAGCAGGCCAGATATTGCAGTGAACACTAATGGTATTGAAACTATTGCAATTCAAATCAAAACTTCGAATAAAAATATTTTCTTCTTACATGTATATAGACCTCCAAATATTCACATTAGCTTTTTGAGTGATGCCTTAGAAACTATGCTAAACAAGCGCTTGTCTGAAAGTGAAATTGTTTACATAATTGGAGATTTAAACATAAACTTTGCCAAAGAAAATAACCAGCTTTCAGAAATCTGTGATACGTATGACCTTAAACAGTTGATAAAAGATCCTACCTGTTTTAAAAGTGTCAATCAGCCAACTTTGTTAGACATTATTCTGACAAATAGTCCAAGATCTATTAGACAAACCATAAATCTATCTTTAGGAATCAGTGACTTCCATAATTATATCAGTGCTGCAACTAAAGTTTTCTGCCCTTCTGATGAGCCTAAGATAATACAGTACAGATCTTTCAAAAATTTTGATGAAGACTGCCATAATAAGGACTTGGAAACTGCGCCTTTCCAAGTATCTCAAATATTTGATGACGTTGATGACCAACTATTGTTTCATAATTCTTTATTGCTAAATATTATTGACAACAATGCGCCTAGAAAGCAAAAACTTGTAAAATATAGACAGCTGCCGTACATGAATAACCATTTGCGCTAAGCTATCAATGTGAAAGCATCTTTAAGAAGAAAGTTTCAAAAGTCAAAATGCCAAGAAACCTGGCAAAAGTTTAAAAAACAAAGAAACCTTGTCAATAAACTAAAGAAAAACTCCCTCCGAAAGTATTTTGATGAAAACTGTAACACTCAGAAAAGTAAGGGAAAACACTTTTGGGAAGTCGTTAAACCATTTATGACCAATAATGTAAAATCCAGCAATATAAATATTACATTATATGAAGACAATTGTATAATTTGCAAACCAATAGATGTAAGTAACACCTTCAACAAATT
Organism: Platynereis dumerilii; assembly: GCA_026936325.1. NCBI lineage: Eukaryota > Metazoa > Annelida > Polychaeta > Phyllodocida > Nereididae > Platynereis > Platynereis dumerilii. The sequence goes on from JAPTHN010000078.1 coordinate 175,734, forward strand.
CTTTGTAAATGTAACAAATGATTTTTGTGAACCAAGTGATGTGAAGCAAATGACAGCTGATCAGGTCATTGACCACTACAAAGATCACCCAAGTGTAAGAATAATCAAGCAACACTCAAACAATGAACAACAATTTAATTTCTCTCCTGTTAACTCATCAACAGTTCTAAACAAACTTAAAATTCTACAAACAAACAAAGCAACTGGCTTTGATCATATTTCACCAAAACTTCTAAACAAAGGTAGCAACAATATCAGTGTAACTCTCACTCCAATTATTAACAGATGCATCGAAACCAATATGTTTCCTGACTATAATAAAAAGGCTGAGGTAACTCCTCTCTACAAAAAATCTGATCAACTGGCTAAAGAAAACTATAGGCCAGTCAGCGTCCTTCCTTCCACTTCAAAAATTTTTGAAGGAATCCTTTGTGATCAACTTATGAACTTTATGTCAATGTCATTGTCACATGATCTTCCTGCTTATCGTAAACTTTTCAGTTGTAACAATGTACTTGTAAAATGTATTGACAGTTGGAGAAAGTCCATAGACAACAACTGTAATGTTGGATGTATTTTGATTGATCTTTCTAAAGCGTTTGATAGCTTACCTCATGGACTTCTCATAGTCAAACTACATGCCTATGGTATTTCGTTACAGGCATGCACACATATCATGAATTATCTTAATAATAGAAAGCAAGCTATAAAATTAGGAAGTATATGGAGTGAATGGCTAAACTTAAAGACTGGCATCCCACAAGGATCGCTTATGGGCCCTCTCTTATTTAATATTTTTATCAATGATTTCTTGATGGACTAAGAGAAAACTTGTGAAGTATATAATTATGCAGATGATAACACTTTGTCATATTCCCATAGGGATCTATCAGTTGTTAAAACTAAACTTGAAGAAGCATCAGCACAAGCGTTAACCTGGTTTAAGGCAAATTACATGAAAGCTAATCTATCCAAATTTCAGGCAATATGTTTCAGTCGTGATAACCAAGATTTTGAAATTAAGGTTGAAAATAACATCATCTAGTCTGAGGCTGTAGTCAAGCTATTAGGTATTCACATTGACCAAAAGCTAAACTTCAATCACCACATTTCGGTAATATCGAAAAAAGCAGCTAGACAAATAAATGCTTTGCAAAGAATGAGTAAGTATGTCGATTATGAAGGAAAACTAAGAGTATACGAAGCTTTTGTGGCTTCGAATTTTGTATACTGTTCTTTAGCATACGATACTTTCTCTCTCGGCCAGTGTCGAAAAATTGAAAAGTTGAATAAAAGAGCCTTAAAGCTGATATGTAATGATTATGAAAGCACTTATGATGACTTATTAATAAAAACAGGCAAAAATATGCTGTATGTAAATTGTAGAAATAACTTAGCAGAATATGTTTTCAAAGTACTTAATAACCTAGCGCCACCCTTGAAAAGTAACTTTTTTAGAAAACAGGTGTCTCCCTACAACATGTGTGACAGTAACAGACTAGTTCTACCAACTTTTAACACTATTCAGTTTGGAAAAAAGTCAATAAGATATCAAGGTTCCTCATTGTGGAATTCTCTCCACAGTAACTTGAAATGTTTTCAAGAATTTTGTTCATTCAAGTCTGCTTTAAGAAATAGCAATTGTTTAAAGAATTGTGATTGTACAACATGTATACTATGTCTCAGAAATTCTCTGTAAAGTATAATGATCTTAATTGAAGTACGTCATTAAGTTCGTAAACTTCCTTTCAAATTTCATTAACTCATCTGTATATAGTTCATCTTGTTTTGTTATTGTACATGGTCGGTTAAAAGCTTTATAGCTTGTGTTATCTGTTTTTATGTCATCACCGACTTGAAATAAAGTTTTTTTCTTATCTTTATCTGATCTTATCTTTCTGCATTAAAGCACTGCACTACAACACTGCATTACAGCACTGTATTACAGCACTATATTACACACTGCATTACAGCCCTGCTTTACAGCGCTGCATTACAGCACTGCATTAAAGCACTACATTACATAGGTAGGCAGGTAGGTCAGGCGGCAGGTCGGTTGGCTTACTTTTCATGACAGTTTACTGACATGGGCGAGTCTATACCAAAGAGTGTTCATATATATATCAATGGGTGTATATATACTGTACCAATGGTTTTACACACCCATGGGCGTACACTCACCCATGGGCATACACATACCCATGGGCGTACACACACCCATGGGCATACACAAACCCATGGGCATACACACACCCATGGGCATACACACACCCATGGGCATACACACACCCATGGGCGTACACACACCCATGGGCGTACACACACACCCATGGGCATACACTGACCGATGGGCATACACACACAGATGGGCATACACGTGGGCGTACACACAGATGAGTGTACAGGTGGGCATACCCACACAGCTAGACCTACAGGTGGGCCTGCACTGACAGATGTGTGTGTACAAACAGGTGACCCTGCAGACACACATGGGCGTTCACACACTCATGGGCATCCACACAGGGATGGGCAGACAGATGGCCATGGACATATAAATGGGCATGCACACACAGATGGGCGTGCAAGCACAGATGGGCTTACACACCCTGAAGGGCGTGCTGATATGGGCGTATTCATGCAGATGGCTGTACATATGGGCACGCGCACACAGATGGCCATATCAATGGGCGTGCACACGTATTTAAAAAGGCCAATTCTAGACTTTATTTTGTCAGAAATTTGTGTAAACTGAAGATCGACACAAAAATATTGGAACTTTTCTATTCAGCTGTTGTTCAATCTGTCATTGCTTTCTCTATTATTTGTTGGTATGGTAATAGTAGCATGGAATCCAAGAGAAAACTTATCAGAATCATAAAAACATGTGTTAGATTAGGAATTACAAATGTCATGTCTCTAGATGAAATCTATAGCAAAGCAACTCTCCAACGCTGTAAAGTCATTATTAACGATGTAGAACATCCATTGAACTAATTGTATAGCTTGCTGCCATCTGGCAGGAGATACAGTTCCATCAAGTGTAGAACATCCAGATACTCAAGCTCATTTGTTCCATCGAGCGTAAGATTACTAAATGATTTAAGGGTAAATTTAATTAATAATCATCACAACTTTCTTTTGTATAAATGTTGTGTGAATCTCTGTGTGATTGTGAATGTTTGAATGATGCCTCGAGTTAATGCCTTTGACCAAGATTGTACATGCCAAGTCTCATGTTTCACATGATTAAATAAAGTATTTATTATTATTATTATTAAGGTGGCTGTGCACACACAAATGGGCATACACACACAGATGGTCATCCAGGTGGGCGTACTCCCAGCTAGGTGTAAAGGGGGGGCGTGCACACAAGGATGGGCATGCACTCACAGATGAGGGTTCCAACACAGATGGGCATACACTCGAGAGATGGGCATAGGCCTACAGGTGGGCGTACACACAGATGGGTGTACAGGTGGGCGTGCCCATACAGATAGGCATTCAGGTGGACATGCCCACGCAAATGGGTGCGTACACAGATGGGTGTGTACACACAGATTGGCGTGCACACACAGATTGGCATGCCAGACGAGCTACAGATGGGCGTACACTTGACGATGGCCGTACACAGGCATGCACAATGGATGTACACATATACGCCCCTAGAATAAACCCCCCAGTCAAATAGAGGCCCCACTGCGCCATGGACAACAACGAATATATATCTTTTTATAATTATTATTATACAACTGAGCTTTTTTAAGCCAGGTCCAAACAAGCTGCACTCAACACACAAATTGTTATTCATCTTTTATGGATCGACACAGTCACACTTGATTGCACGTGATCAGCAAAAGGCGTCCAGCAGCGCCCGCGGTCATATTATCATCGCTTGAGATTCTAGTTGTATCAGGGATCTAATCTCCTGTGGCAAACTGTTCCACAGGGAGGGTGCACAGATAGCAAATGCGCGGTCACCATATGTTTCTGATGATGGTCGTTTTAAAGATACGCCATTGTCACTTCGCAAATTTTAGGCACCCGGAGTGTTACGACACAAAAGTTCTTTCAAATAAACTGGAGATGAGTCCCAGTGTATACATTTGAAAATGATGGACAATAAGTTGAACTGTATACATAATGCTACGGAGAGCCAGTGGAGAGAATACAAAATAGGTGTCACATGATTGTTTTCAGCTATCTTGGCCCTTGCTATCAACCGGGCTGCGGAATTCTGAAAGGTTTGCAATTTTCTTAGCTGATATTCTTGGATACCAAACGGAAGGCTATTACAATAGTCAAGCCGTGAGGATGTAAAAGCATGAACAAGTTGTTCAGTAGAATTTTTGTACAAGAGATGTCTGATTTTGCCCAGACGCCAAAGTGAGAAGGAAGCTGACTTGCAAATACTTGAGACCTGGTCAGACATAACTCCTAGGTTACGTATAACTGCTGATAAATTGATGGAAATTCATCCCATTCTAACATACCTAAAAACGTTACTAGACTTCCTATATTTGAACGTAAAACACACTGCCTCAGTTTTAGAATCATTGAGTGATAGAAAATTACTGTACATCCACCTTCGTATCTCATCCACACAATGTCATGCTTCAATTTTCAACAGTGAAGTATCTGATTCCCATGTTCTGTACAGTTGTCTGTCGTCAGCGAAGTTGACAGTGCGACAACCATGTTTAAAAATTATTTCTTCTGACGGAGTGATCAACAGTGGCCACTGGAAGGCACTTCACTCACGCATGCAACTAATCCTCTGTAGTGTTTATTGGGTGATCTCGATTTGCAGTTTTAAAAGTTGCCTGCCCCATCATATAATAGTACTTTATCTGCTTTCATTTGACACCTTCTTTGCATTTCTACAACTAAAATTCACCCCTTTGCCTTCTTTTTTGGCGTTATTTCCTTTTAAAAAATATAGCGACTCCCACCAATATAAAACATCTTTTTCCTTGACACATTTTTAATATAGTAGCATTTGAAAAAACGGCAGTGTAACCCTAAAAAAGCTCAAAAGTGCATTAACCAACCAGAGTCACAAGAAACTCACATGGTGATAGCATGCTGGAGGGTGTCATCAAGACATCAAATTGACCTCATACCTTGTGACCTCCCGTATTCCTACCTCATGCAGAGTAGGGTGGTTCATAATTTCAAAAATTTGGAAATTTAAGGGAGGGCGGTATTCCATGTTCTGACAAATGTTATAAGGAACATGTATAGCAATTTTCAGGGAATAATATTGCTGTCTGAAGGGTCCCGAAATGCAATATAGTTGTTAACATTGTTTTTTTTACAAAAAAATTGCGTTTTTCCTTGTAACTCAAAAACTGGTCATCCTAGGCCATAAAAATGTGTTGAACTTGAATGTAAAAGCGACTACTCTGGACAATTTGACATCATTCCAATGTCTCGATCTGCTATAGAACTTGAGATACGACAAGTTTTCGCTAATTTTCAGAATATTCACTTTTTTTAGCGAGTTACACAAACTTGAAACAGGACAATAGAATACAATAAGTAACACAAATGTGTATCATTACCTCATTGAATACATGAATATGCCTGCTATTACAAAATGAGATACTGTGTTGTCACCTTATTCAAGTGTTTATTATTTACATAAATATAGAAGACAGTTAGTCCGGAAGCCAAACCCAGAAATGTGACATCCAGTAAACACCCCTGAGCCGATTTAGTTTGACACTTTAATTTTCTGAATCTGGACTCACCCGAAACAGGGGTAAAAAAAAAACAAGGATCGTGGTTGTTTCGGTATATTCCATATTTATGAGCAACAGTGTATAAAATAGTGAAATGGATGTTTCATTCATCTAAAAACACTTTCCCCCAGCCAGAAAGAGTGAGGAAGCTTGAGATTTGGGCCAAGTTTTACGTTCTTGCACCTCCAGCTGACCATTATGATTATACAAACATGCTTGATACATTGATTGCATCTAGAAATAGTTAAGAACAGATCTGTAGGGGGTCATTGATATATATGTGCATGAACATATGAGCTAAAGCCATATGAAAATTGTAAAAATTTTGGCCCAGCTCTCCCCATCAAGTGGGAGACTTGGGCCATACAAAGTGAGACTGGGCCACCTAGATATGGGCCATTCTCAAATTTCGGGAAAAATGCCCTGGAAAATGTGGTAATGGAGGGGACTTTTGATGCAAAAAAGCTGCATTTTGAGCAATTTAAAAATAGAAAAAAATAAAATAAAATTATTATCAGAAGTACTTCATCTCAGATCAATCGTATTTTTAATTAAATATCGATTTTTTGTGGTAACGGAGTGGACAGGAACGCTTTGGTTTTCTCTTAATACTGGTTTCTATTTGGGAGATAAAAAGTTTTGATTGCATTCTATTGAATCCTGTCACCCTCAGCAATATATACATACAATTTCAATGAAAAGGTATCACTGGTAAGCTCGGAATTGGAGGTAACGGAGTGGATATTTCAGTGGGACCACAAAATGTTCCAATGAAAATTATGCCTTAACTTTGAATACCTGTTTAATGAAAATCTGCAAAGCTGTGGTAGTTTCGCGCATGTGCATTTGACGATATTGAGTGGAAATCGCTCATTAAAAACAGTAGCGAGCCGAGCCATGCCTGGTAACGGAGGGGACAAAAAATTTAACATAAACTAGTGAAACGTCTTTTACATCAATTAATTCAATGAAATGAAACAAGAAAAAAGTTAAATATGATGTATATATTAATTCAAGTCGATATTCTAGTGAATCGTGCATAGAAACTTTTGAAGTGATGGTACTTTAGGAGGAAAATTAACACTTGATTTTGTCATGGCAGGTCCAGTGACAGGGAAAAGCCACTGATTTGGCACGGATTACTGGAAACAATGCACTAAAAAAAGGTCTAACAAATGACTTTTTGTTCCAAATGCAGTGGTTCTAAATAGAAATATGAATAACAGATGTGGAGTGACGCTTCAGATATCAATTGCATTCAAATTAATGTCAGGGAACTGGAGTGACGCAAATTGTCCCGAAATTTGAGAATGACCCATATGACTGGGTTGGTAAAACTGTCTTTTAGCTTTGACAATCTGTGAAATTGTGATTTTTCCAACTGTGATGTCCTTTATCTCTGGAACTAATCATTGCATATGACCAGTACTTAGCCTTGCTACCTCAGCTACTATAGCAGATTATAAATCCGAGATTAGAAGCTTTTAGATAATATAGTTTTTGAGTTGTAGCTTTTTGAAAAAGCTGCATCAAGCTTATGCACCAAATGGAAAGGCATTTTTAAATGCCTGTAGAAATAACCAAAGATGAAAGATGTTAGGGTACCCCAGCCTGCATTATGGTCAGGGTGGGTTTACTTATCTACTGCGGTGCATAACCCGGTAATGCGGCCATATGTCCAGTTACGGACAAAATTTATTGAAAATCCCAAATATTGGGTTTTGAGGGCCTAATAGTGACTGGATCAAACAGAAATTGGTTCAGATATGTGCAGAATAATTTGCCGCATGTTACTAAACTGAAAAACATTTTGTGATTTATAAGGAATTTATAGTCATTTTTCATGGAAAATTCACTTCATTTTCAGCCAGGCATAATCAAAAATCTCTACAGAACATCAGTTCTTATGCAGATATCAACTAGGTGTGAACTGCAAAGATTGCCCCTTATTCTCAGCCTACCCGTGGTGTCACATTCATGGCTCTGTGGTGGATACTTTTTCTGCAAGTAGACTTTAAATTGATAAAAGTTATCCTACCCCCCTTATTTTTGAATTTATCACATCGATGGTGAAAGTGCAAATACTTGTATGTCAAAATTTAGCTATTTTTAGATTTTGGGTGGAATGACTATTTCAATGTCCAATACATGTTTTCAATTGGTCACCTTACCAGTTTGCTATTTATGGAAGCTGTAATGTTCGGACTGATTTCCCTAAACCTTGTAGGTTGATTTGTTCCAAAAAGTGAAAGTGCAAAACCTTGTAACTCAAATCAGAACTTTGAAGCACATATTTTCGTATATTTCAATTTTTTTTTTTAAACGATGATTGTGGTACTTTTTTATGGCTCTCAGGTAAATTTCCCTACTAAAAAATGTTTACCTCCCTATATTTGTGTTGGTGATGTAGGCTATTGCAAAAAGCGTGTACGAAAATTAGAAAAAAATGCCATTTTCCTCATTCTTGCTATTGTAGCCACTAATTAAAATAGCTGTTGTTATCTATTATGGTCAAATTATAATTTTTACTGTATACCTATAGATTGGAAGTACATTCAATGCCGCAAGTTGCTTAGAAATGTGATAAATGATCGAGTTACAAGGTTTTGCACTTTACTAACTTGTAAGAAAGTGAAAGTGCAAAACCTTGTAACTCAACATTTTCAAACATATCTTATGGTAACATCAATAAAAGGGGTCAACAACCTATGACAAAAAATTATGCTAAAACAGCGCGTCACTTTCTATAAATCAATTTGAGACTAACTTACATATTAATAAACATTACCATAAAAAACGATCTGTGATAGTTTTTTCCAATTTCTAAAAAACAGCTTTTTCTGACTTACGAGGCTTTGCCTTTCATCATCGACATATTCATAGATTAGCAGAAAATTTGATCCTCAGGTTCTTTGTAACAGATGAATTAGCTAGGTATGTAAATGAACCATTCCCAGCAAACACAAACGGTTTTTCAACGGTTTTATAGCGGTCGATGCTCAAACCGTTTTTTGATAACGTTTTTTTAACCCAATTTCAATGTTAATGAAAAACGTTTTATTCCAACCGTTGAAGTTTAACATGTTTAAAACGTTTAATGAAAATGTTGTAAATATGTTACCTGTAAATATGTTTCTGTAATGCATAAAATGTTGTGAAAATATGTAAAACGATTAATGAAACTTGTACATTTGACATTATGTTCACAGAAACATTTGTCAATTTATAATCTTAAAAATGCAAATTGAAATTTACATGGAATTTGCATAAAAGCAAACATTGTACAACGAATGTAAAAGAAGACTTGAAGGTTTGGATTATACTTATGACAGAATGGCTGTGTATCCCTAGTTGAAAATACATTAAAGCAAATTCAATGTTTCTTGTATCAGATCTTAATATAAAAAAAAATCCAATTTCAATATATTTAATCATGCAATTTTCAAGCGACTTAATCATAGAATGTTAAATTGTTAATGCAAATTATTATGTAATAAGATTATACTGTTATCACACAGCACCGGGTGTAGGCCTACTATCAGTTTTCATGGCACCAAGGTGACAAATATTGCACAAGGGCGAGTTGTGTTTCTTTTGACTTGCATGTCAAGATGTATCTCGTCGTTAATCAACAACTATTTCACCCACAAACAAATGTTTCTCACTTTTGGAATCCACAGATGACATACTTGATGATGGGTTTGTTAAAATTATTTTCCTCAAAATTTATGGCAAATTTTAGACCTCTAAACACAAAAAGTCACTAAAAAATCTGGGAAAATGCCGTATTTCGGCCACTTAATGCGTTATTCCGAAGAAACAAATAACACAACCACAACAGGAAGCTAATATACACTTAGCCCGTTTAAATGCGCATCTTTTGCCCACAAAATCATCTTTCTATCTACCTCCATTGCTGTGCAGTGAGCTTTGTACTAAAATTGAAAAGCACAACTTTTGTCACTTGTGGCTTTGCAGCAGCACATAGGCCTAAGACATTGTGTTTCCTCTCAGGTCCGTCCAATCTTTCACATGCAAAAATTACCATGCAATATCATGCATAGTCAAATTAGACAGACAAATAGATAGACAGATAGATAGATAGACAGATAGATAGATAGATAGATGAAAGTTTAACATCATTCTTATATTGAAAACTTTTGTAATGTTAACAATGTTACTTGCAAATCAAGAATATTTTTTACAAATTAATAGAGAAATAGATTCACAAAAATAATTTTGATACTGACAAACGTTAAATGAAATATACAACGTTAAAATCTGTAAAGCCTTTATGTCAGAATGGAAATAAATCGTTTTCAATGATGTAGAAACCCGCATTTTTCTTAACAAACAATTGAGGCTTTCCTAATAAAATCAATTCAATTTACTTAATTCTTAAAAACACGCAAAAGCGTTCATTGGAAGTGTATGCTATACTTTAAACATAGGCCTAGCAATTTATGATCTCAAATCTGCTAATTGCATTTTACATAGATAGATAGATAGATAATAGATAGACAGATAATAGATAGATAGATAGATAGATAGATAGAGATAGATAGATAGATAGATAGATAGATAGATAGATAGGTAGGTAGGTAGGTAGGTAGGTAGGTAGGTAGGTAGATAGGTAGGTAGGTAGATAGGTAGGTAGATAGATAGATAGATAGATAGATAGATAGATCCCCCAAAGACCTCAGCTCTCATGCTTCTCACACATAGAAAAATAGTCAATGTGATAGCTAATTATCAGTTTCTTTTTTGTTAATTTCAATAAATTTCAAGTTTCAGGTTATTAATTATTAATTCTGCATGGATATTTTATACTATCCGTTGAGCCTAGGCATTGTATTCATGTTCAATTGTAGTGAGGTATTTATTAATTCAATTAATTTGAAATTATTCCATTACACTATATCTGTTAAAACACCCCCACCCTCTGCCCCTCCCTCTTTTGTGTAATTAGGTAGAGTCTATGGGGGTAATTAGGGATTGCTATTTCATATCGTAGAAAATGAATAGTGCTATGGCAATAAGCACTGGCATAATTGCATTACATAATTTGATTGGAACACTATCTAATCTTTTAAACACGTTCATATAATTAAGGCTTATGAATAAAAAATAACGTGCAAGCGCTTTAAGCAGGGCCTGTAAAAATGTTTCACTGATGGGGTGAAAATGCTACAGTTTACCTATCTATCAATCTATGAAATTAAATCAATCAATCTACACTGTTAAAACAGTGTTTAGGTTGTAAAAACAAGAACATGTAAATGCACAATAGTATTGCGTATAATGTGTAATATTAGTAGACTATCATCAGACAGGCCCATTAATTTAGCAAAACATAACAAATTAAATCTGTCACGGATAATCAGAAGATCTTCTATTGCTGTGTTCTCATGAAGAATTGAATTCAAGCTTATCAATTGGTATTTTTTATCTGATTAAGCCTGTATGATTTCCTTAGTCACTTGAACATCAGATGTCAATTAATCAATTAATTAAAAAATCGATTTTAAAAAGATGGTATCATAGATAGATAGATAGATAGATAGATAGATAGATAGATAGATAGATAGATAGATAGATAGATAGATAGATAGATTGATTGCCGGATAACTTAATAGATAGACAAATATATAGTAAGCTAGATAGGAAGCTAGAGAGAAAAAAAGAAAGGATATCGAGATAGCTAGATAGATAGGTAGATAGTTAGCTAGATAGATAGCTGATATGTGATTGCTGGATAACTATATAGATAGACAAATATATACAGATTAGATGGTAAGAAAGGTAGTAAGGCAGACAAAAAGAAAGAAATATAGCAAGATAGCTAAATAGATAGCAAGGTAGATAGCTGGATATATAGCTGAATAGATAGCTTGATAGACAGCTGGATAGTTAGCTAGATAGTAAGCTAGATAGTTTGATACTTGCAGTGCTAGATAGATGGGTAGATAGAAAGATAGATAGATTGTAACATTAGAAGGTAGGAAGGTGGAAAGTAAACGGTTGACAGATACCCAAAAAGATAGTAAGAAATATAGCAAAGTAGCTGGATACATGCAGATGGCAAGATAGCAAGATAGCTAGGTCAAGATATAGAGACAGAAAGAACTGTAAATGTCTATGGATTGCATATTGAAAAATTTGATAAGGGGTCGACCATGTAATAATCAGAGGGGGGGGGGCTTGGAGTTTTCCTCGATGGGGAAATTATTTATTTCAGTTAATGGCAGCAGTAATTATTTCTTCAAGCGTGCGAAGTCCCCAAATATTCATTCCCAAATCAAGCAACACTGCAAGCCCCCCCCCTTGACATTAAATGGTCACCCCCTAAACAAAAACTAGGAAGCAAGATAGCCAGAGAGATTACTTGAATGTCTTACATTAAAAAATGGTCATTCAATTTATATGATTATGCATGTTTGCACAATATTCTACCACAGTTCAAGTAATCCAATTGTGGTATTTATTTTATCAGGCATTTCACACAATCACAAATTTAGCATAACTTCGCAGTTTAGTTATGGTTGAAAAGAAAGAAAGATTTGATGGATGGATGATTGAGGCTTTATGTCCTGTATTTATGCACTTAGTAGGCTAATTAGGACGGGAGGAGGATACGGCAAAGAAGCAAAGAAAAGAAAGTAAGATAGAAAGATAGATTTATAAATGAAAAAAAGAAAGATAGAAAGATGAATAGATAAAACAGAAAGAAAGAAATTTAAGAAAGAACGAAAAAAGGAAGGCAGATAGACAAAACTACAGAAAGATAGATAGATAGAAAGATAATAGATAGATTAATAGATAATAGATAGATAAATATATAAAACAGATAGATAGATAAAGATAGATAGAAAAGAATAGATGGATAGATAAATAGATAGATAGATAGATAGATAGATAGATAGATAAATAGATAAATGGATAGAAGCAAAATAAAATTGCTTGCATATTCTCAAGAGATTTAAGTGTTTTAATTCTCAATGTATAGTTTTTTTTTAAAATTATGTTTTGTCTTACTTGACAAAAAATTATAATGCTATAATAATGTAACAACATTATTATATCTGTTATATAGATTGCATCAAATATATCATGGCCAATTCTAATTAAAAGTGCAATGCTAATTTATGCTCATGGGCCTTCAAATTTAATTTACAAGTATTACTATCTCAATATACTTTGCAGATTGGAAATTAGATAATTACCCCGCAAAATAGCTCTCAATATACCCTCATTAGCTCAGAATTTATGCATGCAATTTAATGAGATGTAATTAAAACCCCATGGTTGAGTGGTCAGGCTTGGTGATTCCATACAAAATTCTGTCATTTTGCCATTGTATCTTGGACTGAAGGGACACTTAACAGCTGAAGCTTTGAGAAGTGAGTTAAATTTTCAATATTTCATATGAATTAAAAGTTATCTATTGAAATGACACAAATGTACATGAACTGATGAATTTACTTAAAATCTTTTCAGATTTACAGGGAAGAAATGCTGCAAAGTGTGAGTATCTATACCTGTATCTCTGTCTATCTCTTTCATTTATGTCTATTCTGCCTCAGACTGCCAGTCTATTTTGTGTCTGTCTATCAGTCCATCAGTCTATCTTTCTGTCTATCTAGCTGCCTACATGTCTAATTAACTTTCTGCCTATAACTGTCTGTCTTTTTAGAACCATCTAACTAACCATGGATCTATTTATCTGGCTAAACTAACTAACTAACTAACTAACTAACTAACTAACTAACTAACTAACTGAATGTCTGACTGACTGACTGACTGACTGACTGACTGACTGGCTGGCTGACTGACTGACTGACTAACTGACAGACTGACTGGTCATCTAGCTAGCAATCTATTAATCAATCTGTTCATTTCTATCTCTCCAGCTGGCTTGCCAGGTGATGGTGGATTAAGTCAAGTCAAGGCAACAGAAGACACAATTTAAATCATGATTAAATTAACTTCATTTATCCAAAATCATCTTTTTAATTTAATTGGCTTTTAAGATTTAAATAATTCTTAAATCGCTCATTTGGAAAAAGTTAAAAAAAATATCAGCAACCCTGTGGCTAGCTAGCTAAACAATCTCGTTAGCTATATTGCTATAAATCTAGCTGTCAATCTATTTAATATCATTATGTATCTTTCCAGAAACATATCTAGGAAGGTCCTGAGAAGTGGGCTGGTGGGGGGGGGGGCGTGGCATAACATGGAGGGAATATGCGGTTGTTTGTGGCTTTTCCTATCTTCCCCATGTTAATTTTGTGCCGGGGGGAGGGGGGTTATGGCCCAATACTGCCCCCCCCCAAAATGTGCTGTATCTACAAATCTATCCGTCTATCTACTAACTACCTAGCTAACTACCTATCTATCTATCTATCTATCTATCTACCTATCTACCTATCTATCTATCTATCTATCTAACTACCTATCTATCTATCTATCTATCTATCTATCTATCTATCTATCTATCCTATCTTTTTTTCTCTATCTTTCTATCTATCTTTCGATCCATCTATCCATCAGTCTGTTGATCTTCTATCTATCTTATCTAATCCATCAAATGTTATTGTCTGTCTGATCTAATTTATCTAATCAATCTTATGTATCTTATCTATCTTTTCCTTCCAATCTTGTCCTTCATATATTATACGTTCTACCTTATTCTTCTTTGTGTAATCTACCTTGTCCTTGCCATGCAGCTTATCTATTCTATCTTTCCTATCTGGCTCATCTAACTTATCCTTCCAGTCTTACGTTTTCTATCACATCCTTCCTACGCAGTTGATCCTGTCCTTCCTAGCTTCCCTAGGGGCGGATGCAGAAAATGTCGGATGGGGGGGGGGGGTTTTACAAATGAAAATATACTAAAAATATGGGGATTCAATTTTTTTTACATTAACATCCCGAATACGCTACTTCCCATCTGTATTTTTGTTTGTCTCTCCTTCAATGATTTTGTCTTCCTTTCTTATTTACCTGCTTTCTCCGAATCTCAGCTGGTTTGTTTTATTTTTTGCCTTATCCCCTTCTTTCTATGAGATTTATAACTTATTCACGTATAGAAGCCTATGTATTATTAACATTTTGTATTTACTATGTAACTAGTGAATAACTGATCACAAATACTCTCTTTGCAGTGGAAGAACATGATGATGCCAGCAGTGACACAGGATCCTTAAGATGCAATAAAAAGAACAAAAACAATGACAAATCAAATGTATACCCCAGCACCCAAACACCCCGACCGTAATAAAGGCATTCCTCCTCCAATGTTGAAAGAAAATTTCAATATAACTGTTGAAAAATGGTTTTCCCCGCAACGTAATAAAAACGCTTCCCAAAAATGTTGAAAAAATGTTTCCTCAAAACGTAAAAATAACGGTTTCCCCATTGCGTAATGAAAACATTTTCCAAATACGTCAAATAACGGTTTTTTCATAACGTAAAATAACCATTCTCCAAATAATGTTATAAAATCATGCATTAGCAAACATTCTAAAAACATCTTTTTGATGCATTTAATAAATGTTTCCTAAAACAGTGTATTAAAAATGTTATATAAACAGAAAATATATGATAAATTATAACCATGGGAGAAAACATCAAAATAACGTTAAAAACCCGTTTTTGGAAAACAGTTAAATCCAAACGTGATTTAGCTGATTATTTGACGCAATTGAAAACAGTTTTTGGAAACATTGGCATGACATTATTCTAACCGTTGGTGTAAAACGTTAAAATCATGTTTTTTGGACCATCCAATTTAACATTATTTAAACGTAATGAAAAAACGGTTTTTCAACGGATTTTCGACCGTTTATAAACGTAATTTAAACGTAATTGTGTTTGTTGGGTTTACAGAGAGTACAGGTGGACACAGAGACCATGTATATATTGATAATTAATTAGATATCATGTTTTATGGCCATTTTTTTTACCAATTCCCTTCGTTTATGGTGGAATTTGAGTATTTGATCAATGAAGTTAGTAAAATGTAAGATAACACCACAATTTCAATATCAGATTGATCAACAATTGTTGAAATATCTATACACACATTTATATGCAATATACCTGTCAAATACCATATAATATATGGTATCTGATAGGTATTAAGTTCAACAAATCACAATTTACTTTAGAAAGTTTGCAAACATCTCATGCAACTAGGTGAGACGGGCACATTTACTTGGACTGAGTTGGCTTTCTGAGAGCTTGTCTACCTGTGCATTTGATAATCTTCAAATCAATATTACCTTTACCTCCCCAAGATCTTCAGCATTCATAAAAGCCAAATTGGCCTATAGTGTTTTTTCATAGCTCAAAAATGGCACACAACATGTTTTTTCTAAATTTTGTAAATTTTGTATTTTAGTACAAGTTTATCAGGATGAAGATATATCTTGCTCTGGTATATGTTTTGATTTCTGTTTTTTTTTAATATGAGTCAACATATTTTATATAATTGATTACATATCAATTTATCTACAGGAAGGTTCTTTAGCAGCTGTACTTTCAAACTGTGCTTTGGTAGATAACTGTCCTACCCAATTCCCCAAAATTGTCACCAAAGTTACGCCATCGATCATTCATTGTTAAAAATCTAATTTGATGCCTTGTAATCTAAGACCCATAGACCTTGCAAGATATCAATTTTAAAAATGTCTAGTATCAAGGTATGGCTGTAATAAACTTTACCAAAGATCTCACATTGTTAAGCGATGTTTTGCAAGATTAAATAATGATATAGACTGAGCAGATATATCATACATGTCTCTTAAATTACTTTAAATCATATCTCAGGGAGACATACAGGCCCATAGTGTATAATGAAAAATCAGTACATTGATTAATTGTTCTGATGATCACTTTGGCAAAACAAAAATGACATTAACATTACATATGCATGGCCGGATAATATTGGTCTTATAAACTTTACTAGAAAATGACTTCATGGTCACGGTGACAACAGAAAATACATTCTTCAATAGACAACACAAATACTGAGGTTAATTTGACTCTGGAAAATGCAGAAATGCAAAAATAATTCTCAAAAAAACCAAAGATTGTACATCATCAATTAATATTCCTCAGAGTAACAGCGGCTGTTGCCGTTATCACTCTGCCACAAAAATGTATTGGTAGTCGTCATTGTTTAGGCAGTTGTATGCCGCAAGCCAAAAAAGATCATACTTTCTGCTATTACAATTCTTCAGTTGAGTTTTTGGAGCATCAACATCTGGTCAGCGCAAGCAATTCACTTCAGCAGTTAGTTATAAGTCAATAAACAAGGGTGTCAAAAGTCCCATTCTCATCCTTTGACAACTGGACTATAGTCAAATAAAATCATATTTAGTTAAGTTCAGTGGGACAAAATTAGAACATCGGCATATGACTAAGTTCCCATGCCATGGTTGTTAAACCTTTTTCTGCGAGTTAGAATGGAATGTGTGTTATGTTTTAAGCTGCATCTTTCATCTGGGGCAGCATGTCATTTCTGGCTTGCTCTTGACTGAAGAGATGATGACAAAAATTGCATTGATGTCTCTAACAGCCTGTCTTAAGGTACAGTCATAAATCTTCAATTGCATCAATCATGTGTAGAGTTACTTCTCCATTGACCCACAACTGATCTAAACCACTATGTCTGCTTGGATCACCAGCTATGTAACTTATGACTCAATGTTACTGGCTCTGCAGCTATTTCAGCTGATATTACCATCTGTCAGAGGCAGACGTTATGATGAAATAAGGTTGTCAGACCATATCAATGTACTAGCATTCCCTTTATATTCACCAGCTGCTTTAAATTCAAACTGCTGTCACTGTTGAATCATTTAAGTGCATTAACTGGTGATATCAGCTTAGCATCAGTACAGCCCACATTTTGTACAATGATACTGATATTATGCATCTACCTCTGTCCCTGACACCAATCTTGAGCCGCAATTCTGATTTCAGGGCCTGCATGGCATTATCAGAACATCAAGTTTCAGCATCTTTGACCACTAACTTTTGAGAAAAATAACATTTTGTTTAACTTATTTTTATTTTTTGACTGATTTCAAGCAAATAAACCCCACTAATGGCCCTGAAATCATGACTGCAAACAGCAACACCCTTTGACAAACAGCAGGAAAAATCATGTCAAAATCAAGAAACAAGTCTAAACTACACAGCTTCCTGTGCAACAATTGTATCTCAGTGGTATTCATTAGTGACTACATACAGTTGTGAGTTCAATAATGCATCAAATTGTAGAATGTCAGGTCACCCAACAGTTGAAGGCATTGAAGATCCTCTGTCGGCCCATCAAGAGGCAAAAAACATAATTCGGAATATGAGAGAAGAATTTTTCTTTTAATAAACAGCTTATAGCCAATCACACTATGTGTTTATATTTTTGATGTAATATCCATGGAGTTGAGCAATTTGGGTATTCTAAATTGTATAGACTGTTTAACAAACTTGTGCTTTACTAAAGGAATTACAATATTATTAGAATTTCTAACATCCTACGTATAAGCCTGAACGTTTTTGCCTAAGATGTGCTTTAGAATAAATATATGTATATTTTTTACCATTCTCAGTGCCCACTCTGGGATGCATTCACTCAGGGATGGAGGCAATTCTTAAACCATATGAGTGAAACTCAGGAGTTGTACATTTTACGGTCCTTGTCATACTTACCAGGAATCTCAATTATTTTTTCTATGCTGTTGAACTGTGATGTCAGAGATGACTCTATTCTAGCATTGCAATATAATGTAAATTAACTACAAGCTGTGATGTCATTTCAAACTGGGTCAGATTCCCCAGCTTCTAGGCAATGTTGATCCTCCTGAACTGAGGGTCGCAGATTCAACACAGTGTCAGAGTAAGAGTTTCATCAGGGATAGCCCCTACAACCACGTCATCACAGCTTGATGGCCAATGGGCTGACAGTAAACTATGCATCACAGTTCAAACATTGACATATTGAAGGAAGCATTACATTTGTGATCCCAATGATTTATCACAGAAATCACCGTCTAATCCTACCAAATGGCAGCTTTGTGAGCATTCACAGTAGACAACTGTTATAATCCCCACTGAGTTGTTAGATTAATCTACAAACTTGCTAACTTACAACTTTAAACTTTGATGGAAGTTGGTATAAACAGAACAATTTGGACAATTTGTTTGTAAACACATGGCTTATGTTATGTTTATTTGTTCTGGCAGCCCATTAGCTGAGAGGCTGTGATGTCAAACTTGCATGGGTTTTCCCAGACCCAATTTTCACTGTGACACTGTGATGCTCAGTTTGGTGGATTCGCATTGGTTAGAAGCTAGGGAATCTGACCCAGTTTGAAATGACATCACAACTTGTAGTTAATTTACATAATGCAATGCTAGAATATTGTCATCTCTGACATCACAGTTCAATAGCATAGAAAAGAACTTGAGATTACACGTAAGTATGACAAGGACTGTAAAGTAATGACAGAAGAAAGAAGAAAAAAATCAAATGCAAACAATACATTATTTTTGAAATTTTTTACCGAAAGAGAATGCTTGATGCTGATAATTTTAAGTTTTAAGTCACTTACCATGAACCGGATTTTATTGACATTGTGAACATTATACAAATGTGACATTTAATGGTTTTCATGGAGAGGACAATTGCAATTTTTTTCAGGGGGACTATTCAGACATGCAACAGGGTTGCTATAGAAAACAACAACAACAACAACAGAAAGAGAATAAGTTGTGACGAGAATAGTTAATTCCTTAATCCTGATCATTAGAAAATATCTCACCTGAACTTATCGCTGGCACAGCAAGGGTAGATATATCAAGATGGGCAGCCTTTTCCAGACTGTGGAAAAAAGCTCTAAACAAATCCTCTGCACAGGCATCCTCATTACCATGGTAATTCCGGAAGGCTGGACCAATTGAATGAATTACGTAGTCGCACAAATTTCCCCCAGTGGTTTTGACAACTTCACCAACTTTGAGACGTCCATATTTTTTGATGTATGCATCACATTCCTGTGTAAGGTAAAAAAATGTTCAATGCAGTTTCAGAAGTAACCATAACCTGTTTTTATTAAAAGCAAATATAAGACCAGCATGATTTTTCTAATAGATATTGCATGAACATGAAACTTGGCTAGCTTGTATATATGTAAGTTGAACAAATATTTCTACAATTTTCAAAATATGTAAGACTTGGACACATTTGCACACATATATTGAACGTGTGATACGAGAAATAATTAATAGGACAGCAGCTTCACTCACAATTCACCCAATTGCTGTGTCCTCCAAAAGCGCATAAATACTGGGTTTAAAGCCTCAAACATGAATGAGATTAAGAACCGTTACATTTACATCTTTACAATAATTTCTGTGTTCACAGGAACCCTGAAGAAGCCCTAGCGAACTAACCAAACAAATAAAATGACAATGACAAAATCATACGCGGATGCTGTCAGAACTAACACTGCAGCTGCATAAGCAAGACCTTCTTTTTCACCAAGAGAAAATCTTGTGCAAAATTCATCCATCTGCAACTTCAAAATTGCAAGGTCTGACCTAGTGCTTTGGATGTGCCAGGAGATGGCCATTGTTTCTTTCACTGCCAAAGTCTGGCCTTACATAGAAATTTTGCTAAATCAGGGAACCTGAGGCAACTAATTCGTAGCCATGTTTTAGAAAACTGGAATGATTGGGAACAAAGGGTAAGGATGAACATTCGAAATCTCGCAACCCTTTGAAGTTACTTTAAAATCTTGGATGAGGTTGGGTCTCAGTTGAAGCTGAAGCAGCAAGCCAGCAGCTGGGTAGGAACATCAACGACTTGTTCAGATGTAACAACGGCAACATATTGAGCCACAAGTTGAGAAGCAGACACAATCCACCATGAACTTTTATCACCCTGCTTCTGGAAAACTCCCATTTCAGACTAGCAGGGCCGGATTATCCATAGGGCACAGTGGGCACAGTGCCCAGGGCCTCACATTGCAAGGGGGGCCTCACAATGTTATGAAAAAGAGGATCGCGCTTTTAAAGAGACTTACGATATCCAACGTCAATAGTCTACACGGGCCTTGAAGGCACCCCTAAACATTGGTGCTCTGTCCTTCAAACACCAATTGACTGTCAAGTTTGTAAGCAATACATATTAACTAATCATTCACTTGTCAAAAAGGAATCGCATGCCATTAAAATCTTCACTTTCCTCAGTGTAGGGCCAGGGTTTATTTCTAATAACCAAAAGAACTGACACATTTCTTCCATCTTTTTTACAGGGGCCTCTGAGCCCCCCCCCCCACCTCTGATTTTTCTTTTGTTTTCATAATGATCATAGATAATGAGACAGTGTTGACACGAATCAAAAGAATATAATTAGATTTCGTTGTAGGCATACAGTTTACATGGTGTGTCTCAATTTATGGCTTCTGACTTCTGAGCATGAATAGAGAGGGGTCTCTGAGATCCATGTGGTCTGCTTGTGTATAATTTTGAATGTACACCATACGAGCATATTTGTATCTGTCTACTTCGGTGAAGTTTCTCAGCATTTCTTTTAGACATTTGTGGTTTATGCTTTTTGGATTGCCATTGTTTTCAAAATTAGGTAAATAGTTGAAACAAATCAGTGACTGCATTCACCCACAGTCCAGCAAAGATTTATTTCAACTATTCCAATTTTACTGAAGAGGTACTCCTTAAAAATCATGACAGCCCATATGGTCAGGCCTGTACTACAAAATGGATTTTGTATGCAAATAGTATTAGTCTCTGAGCACTGAGTAAGCATGAAGTGTCACACTCATGAGTGCTTTTAGTTGTCTGATTTATCAACATTATCAGCAGTAATAGTTTTAGAACAGTTGTTTTGTCAATGAATATCGCGAGGTTTCAGTGCTGGAGATCTTAGATATAAATTTCTGTCCTTTTTACATCATTCATAATGATTATTTCCTAAAATCTACATTTTCAAAATTTTCGTTGAATTTTAACTTTACAACCACGATGGAAGATGGGGGCCTCATTGCTTCATTGTGCCCAGGGCCTCCCAGACCCTAGATCCGGCCCTGCGTGACACTGGTTGTGAAGGCCAATCAAGACTGGAAAACTAAAAAAACAAGCAAACCGCCAACTAGGCCAATCCAAGCAACACAAGAACCAACTGTGAAAGCAACTGAAGAAGAAACTGTTGCAGCCACTGGTCCCTGAGGTGGTAGATCTCTCAAACACTAAAAATCGCACGTCAAATACAACAGTTAGGTACTGAGCAAGAGTGCAATGAAGATTCTGTTGGTAATCCGAATGTTGAATCTAGGGCTGATGAGAGTTCCAACAGTGCCACATTGAATACAAAGGAACCATTCAGAACACATGAGTTTGCCAGAACTACCCGTCAAAAATTGATACCCCCATGAGTTCCATGCGGATTTTTAGTACCCCACCCTATGGTTTCAAGCATAATTTTAGTACCCCCCGGGCCACCCTGCGACATGCAAGCGACTGTAAGATATATGTTATACATGTGCCTCATGTACAGTCAGGCACGTAAAATGCTCGGGCAAACTGCGTATATGAGCGTTTTATAAAATTATTTGTTAAAATTTTTTTACCCCCGCTCGGACATGTCGTCAAAAATTAGTACCCCTTGGAACATGTGTGAAAAGTTAGTATCCCCTCGGGAAAATTTTTTGACCCCCCAGTCAAAATTTCTGAACGGTCCCAAATAGAGGCAAAACCATTGCTTCAAACGACAATGTAAGAGATTGTCATACCAACAATAATCTCTTGCAACCCGACAGGCCACCAAGAAGAAAGCCCAATGAATGGCAATGCAGGAAACTGGGAATTCCGTACTTTGAAAGATCTTCAGAGGAGTCGCCTAAGGAAAAGATCGAAAGGAGGCATCAGTTGATGAATCAAATTAGGTCATTTGAGAAAGTATTTGGTGTAGCTACCAGTGGACTGCCTAATATGCACCACCCCTTTCAGTTGACAAACAATTTAACAAAGGAGTCAATGGTATTCACAAATTCGGGTTGCAACAAAATTAATGGCTTACAAAATAAACTTTTGTATTGTTTACAATGAGGTGAACATTGATATTTCAGAAAACAATGAGACATGTCAAAAGGTGTAAAGCTGAAAAGAGTGCATCATGGCTATGTTCCTGACATATTGAAAGATCTGACAATGATCAAATATTACCGTGCATCAGTTTACACATGCTGAAGCACATTGTGTAATATTTCCACAAGATGTAAAGTTTTTCTACGACTGCCATCGGAGATACAAATGATTAAAGTTAGAAAGCAAAGTCGTAAAGACACACCTCGGGAATTCCTTGAAAAAAAAAAAGCATTGCAGTGGGCCCAACAACCCTCTCTTTTCGGAAATAGAGATTAGTAATGAGCAACTATTGGTGCTTCCAGAGGAGTGGGAGTTGTTAGATATTCAGGTTGATCCTGGTGTCGAAGTTGAACGACATACCAGCAGACGTTCAAAAAGAAGTAGAGTCTTTGATAGAAGAAGTGGTTGGACCATACCATGGACCAGTGACACAAAACCGAAAAGGAAACATAATTATTCCATGGCCAACGAGAAATGATGTGCCATTGTCAAAATATACAACCAGGAACTTCTTTGCTCTGGCATTCCCTTCTCTATTTCCTCATGCTGTTGGTGATTTCCACGTGAACAGGGCAAGAACCTGCAAATCAATTGCAAACTGGGCACAGCATCTTCTGTGGTTTCGTGATGGAAGGTTTTCAAAGCACCCTTATTTTAAATTTGTTGCACACAATATCATCACAAGAAGAAGAGCTCAGGAGAACTCCAATTATTTTGCAAAGCAGCAGCTTGGTGATGACCATATTAGTGTTCAGGAAATCAAAGATCAACTTGAGTCTGGAGAAAACAGTATTGTGAATAAAGTTCTGTATTTTACTGCATCAATCTGAGGGAGCCAACAGTATAAAATAACATGATAAAAGAAAGGCTTCTAATTTTTTTTCACTGGAAATTGTTGTGATTCTCACTTTCCAAGTTCCAGAATGACCAAATACTGAAAAAAAACAGAAGAAGATTTTGACCATGGGAATGCCCGGTTTAAGAGTGATGATATTTTATCTTGAAGTTTGTCGCAAACTCGTAAAATAGCAGAGGGGGCTTGTGGTATTTCAAATTCATATCTTCATCCAAATTTATTACAGGGCAACATGATGGGTACCACTTGAAGGACAATACTCTTATGTTTCACATGGTATACATCATGTTGTTCTGTATTTAACTCTAATGAAGTAAAAATATGATATGTTACTGCCCCTCTCCGATGTTATTAGCACTTTAGACAGAATGTAACATTAAAATTTTACAGCTCACAAAGCGGGTTTCGCCATGGTAAAAAAAGTGTTTAATGGTTTATCTGGTCAACCTGCCTTTTGGAGAATAAGAATATGTTAATTGCCAGTGAAATTAAATGAAAATCTTTTCTTGAACAGGTTTAGTCATTCAGCAACACTTTCGCACATACGAATTGTTAGCTGCAGAGTCCATTGGAGTTAAGATTTCATTCTAGACCGTTAATGTTAGTATGGAAACTGAAGCTTTTTTTTTGTACCTTTCCAACCATGGCAATTAGAATGTTGTATATTACAACTGGGGTGGCCTAAAATGTACAGGAATTTTTTTTTTTTCTGAAATTCACATTTCACACCCCTAATTTTAGAAGAAATGGCGGAAAAAGCACTTTGTTAAATTTCATACAAATCAGTTAAGTCTAAGTGGTCTCTCAATGCCCTTCAATTCGCAGCAAAAAGGAAAATTGTAAGCATTTTTGCCAATACTTGGTTTGCCACAACTTTGTCAATATGTAATATACATCTTTCTAATTTCCATGGTTAGAAAGGTAACAAACACAGCTTCAATTTGCGTACCAACATTAATGGTAGACAGCCATATTGCAGTCACTACACTCAAGGCCGACAGGTCTACGATTACAATTATGGGACCCAACAAGTGTACGTATATGACCATTGCCACACCAGACCGCTCAACCCAGACCATGGCCATCCCAGACCGAGGGCAGCACCGCTTCTGGCTTCACAAAAGCATGCAACTGGACATGCCAGGAGCCAAGCAGAGGAAACATGCCACAACCCAAATAGGACGACAGATGAAATCAACCTGGGAAGAAGTCATCTGCCGAAAAGCAGAATGGTGAATGATACCCCCTCTGAAAGCCCAAAAGGATCACCGCATAGCAAATGGAATAGACCTCTAGCCACCCTGGAATTGCCAACAGCGGGTGCCAGTGCAACACCACCGTGCCCCAACAGAGCCTGCGAAGTCATTGACATAACAGAGGAACCGCCAAAAGACAACTCCACTATGGGAACCCAGCCCAAGACCAGTGAAGCCAACTCCCAATGCACAGGAAATGAGGGGTTTTTTTTAGATCTGGGCCATACAATCAAAAAAGAGACCGCGGCTTCAAACCATGTAACTATTGCTTCCCTGAACATTGAAAACATTAGGACAAACCTCCCATACTTACACCACATGTTGGATACCTGCAATGTGATCTGCCTACAGGAACACTGGCTATATAGCTACGAAGCAGGTGAGGTTGAGTCCCTGGTACCTGGAGTAGGTTACCAAATCAAGTGCAGCGACGATGGCAACCCAGTCTGCCAGGCTACCAGACAGAAAGGCACAGGAAGTAGGTCATGTAGTTGAGTTTTTTTAGTTAAGGACCAGGGACCATAGACTTAGACTTCAGAAGACCAATTAGTTGTTGATACAGATTAGTATACCATGAGTGGCTTAAGTAGTTATGTGACTTTGCTATCCAGGGTGGGATGGAGAACTCGCTCATTGAAGATCACAGTGGCTGCAAAGGACAAAGGAAAAATCATGTCTCCAGAGATGTTGGATGAAGGTATAAAAATTGGATATTTTACTCAGAGAGAAGACCAAGACTCCAGCGTCAAAATTGAATTTAAGATAATATCATTAATAGCACAGTCCTATCGACATTGACTGTACAGTTCATCAGAGATATGTTGGACTCAGAAAAGCCTGACATTTTAGTTCTCCAAGAGACTTACACACTTAAGTCAGCAGCACATAAAGTGGATAGCATACATTCTGACTACCTTACGCATATTGTTTCAAGTCGTGACGAGACTACAGAAATACTTTGTGGTCGGCCTTCAGGTGGGATAGCCATACTGTGGAAGAAAACGCTCCCAAATCAAGTCCATAAAATTAAGCCAGTCTGTGAACACAAATGACTTTCGGGCTATAAAATTGAGAATTGGGCACGATGACATAATCATTTGCAATGTGTACATGCCGAATGACAATTACAGCCAAACATTGTAACAGGAGACTTTATTGAAGTGTGCGATCAAATTGAAGTGCTTGTTGGTCAGGAAAATTCACGACGCATCATCTTAGCTGGTGATCTAAACATCGACTTTCGACGACAAAATGCTCACTCAAAGTGGATGGAGGCATTGATGTGCAGGCTTGGGTTGGTCAATACATGGGCATTACCTCGTGTTACTCCTGAGGAGACTTTTATTGGCTGCAATTACTCTTCTAAGAAGGCTCGGGTGATAATCAATGGAAAAAAAATTATTTTAAAATTTCAAAGTCCCACCATCCTGTTTTTGCTATGGCTGAAAATACGAGTTCAATGATGTATAATATGTCCATTTATCTTTATTTTTGATGCCTCCCAAGACCGATTGAAGCTTTTGATCTTTTTTGATGAATTTTAGCATTAGCGCTAAAGTCGCGAAAATCCATATCTTTCTTAATATTTGATTGAGGATCATAACAAGCCCATCATTGTACTTGGCATAAAAAGAGCTTCAATTTGAATACCAACAACATGGGTTTGTGACTACATGTAGTAGTTCATTGCCTGACAAAGTATTATACCTTCTTATCATTACAAACCTAATTATTTGTTGTCACTCTCCGCAACAAATTGTTGAGACATGATTGTTTTAATTAACTGAGCTGGTTAAGTTATTTTACAAATTATTTTTAGTTTTGGAAAAATCAGAAAATAACAAGATGTAACACATCTGAAGAATTTATGGTAGAAAATGGTAGTCATAGAGTAGCATACAATTATTTTTAGTTTGCTAATTTCGAAATTTGAGGCTACCTATTCCTCAAGTGAGTACAAGACTAAGTAATAATAATATCTATTTTCCTCAACCTGGACCAGAAAACCAAGTATACCATTTGAAAATCATATCTTTTCTCTTTGATAAACACACTTGAACATCATTACAGCCAAAATTACTTCACAGCTAAATCATAGGTAAAGATTTGTCTTCAGATTGCATAATTTATTTGAGTCACTGCCATTGGCTGAGGGACATTGAGTACATGGGTTATTACACTCAACAAGAAAAGAATGTATTTCAAAGCCAATTAAAAGGTCCCTTAGGGCTTAGGCTGTTTTAATCCAATCAAATATTGGGAAAACGTGACATACTCAGGTTCCCCAGCCACTCAAGTTTTGCTTGAATCAGTCCTATTGACTTTTGCTGTGATGAGCCATGTCACTCTCTCAATTGTCACTATTTCATTTTAGACAAATGACCTAAAACCAAATTTCCAAGAAATTTAGTAAAGGCAAATAAATGTGTCTGGAACACACTTTTTGTTAGTTTTGTGTAATGAGAAAATCATTATCACACTGGACAATGTGCAATTGTAAAATATCGATGAGAAAATCTGTAATGTGAAAATGTCAATGTGCAACAAACGAACATGAAAGGCAAGTTCTGTAACCCATTTGAAGGTGTACATATCCTGCATGAGTCAGTCATGTTTCACAATTTACTCATTATATAATTGTTTTGTACCGTTTACAATTATCTTAGAGAACAGCAAAACATGCAATAGTCTTGTGTCATATTGTGTGTCATCGTGTGTGCCTAATTTTACAGTTACTAATACTCCGTAAAAACCTTCCTGATATCAAGAGATTTACATTAACCAATAACAGTGTGTATTGGACTCCAGGCTATCCAATATTTGGAGGCCTATGATATTTATATTAATTCTGTAAACCTTATTGGTGTCAATGGATTTCCAAGTCGCATGAAAGATTAATATTTTGACTCAACTTGGCTTTGTACTATTATTGCTTCATGTGCCTAAGCGTGCCAGATTACTTCAACTGCTCACTTGCTCAGTGGCTCTGATGACGATGTAAAATTGCGTGCTTGACTGAACGCACTCTCAACAAAAAAAAAGTCTAAGGATTAAGAAATCTAACAATCAAACCAGAGGAGTAGCTAGATGAATTTTCATGGAAGTAAGCAAATTGTAGAGTAGAAAGAATAGAGTTGTATATAATTACAATTGACGTGATTAATCAACTTTTATTTATTACAATGAGGCAATGTCTATGAATTATAAACATTACATACTCCGCCGAGATGTTATGTCAATTTACTTATAATTATCTATTCACTTATCAATCTTAGTATACCAGTCTGCCAACCAATATGCCTACCAATCTATATGCCATCTATCTGTCTATCTGTTTATTCGTCTGTCCATCTATTTATCTATCTATCTATCTATCTATCTATCTATCTATCTATCTATCTGTCTATCTATCTATATCTATCTATATTTTTTATTCATATATATATATATATATATTCTGACTGCATGATTAGTTGACTGTCTGAATAGAGCTCTGACTGGATGTCTGACTGGCTGTCTGATTTGATGATTGGCTGTCTGAATTGACGACTGACTAGCTTACCGACTGGATGGCTGGCTGACTGAACGGCTGACTGACTACCTATCTGGTTGATAGTCCGCATCAGGTATTGAAAATCGGGCTGTAACATTATGGCATGTGTGAGAAACACATTTTTCATCATAAGAAAATTCCTGTTAAATTTATTCAAGATAAAATGCTCAGATATTGCAACAATTTAATCCTATTGAATCCCCTTAACTGATGTAGGGTATGCTACTGGAAATGTATGTGTTGGAATATGTGTGAAACACAGACATAAGGATTAACCAAGTCAATCATGCATGACCAAATGCAGCGTCACAAGTCCTCATAATCACTTGCCAGTTGAAAGTGGATTGGCACGCTTAGGCGCATGAAGCAATAATACAATTCTCAAACATTTTAGTTATATGAATATTATTTCCCTAGCTCTATGGATTGATGGATGCATGATTGGGGCTTTACCTCCTGTATGTATATATATATATGTACTTGGTAGGCTAATTAGGAGAGGAGGAGGACACGGCAAGAGCTGGATTTGAACCCTGGACCCAGCGATTGGCACACTACCTCTAGACCAACCCTCCCCCAAAGCTCTATGGCATCATTTAAGACAAAGTCAAGTCAGACTAAGCTGTTTGGGTATCATGCTTGGGCATCCATGTTTGTGAAATGAAGAATATCTTAAGATACTTTCTCCATTTCAATTTTGAGCAAACTTATTACCCCCCCCCCATCAATTTTTATGGTCTTTTCTTATTTCTTAAATATTGTACACCTTCATTGAGAAAATCCTATTTAATATGGCTTGATGGATCATTCTGACACTGTTAAAGCTGTCCTTATTGGATTAGACCAAAAAAAAATTAAGAAATAATGTCATATCATTTTTCAAGAGCAACTTTGTACGGAAGTTATTGTTTTAACCACAATTTTTGGGCCAAATTTCAAGGTAATTTTGAGGACTTGACAAAAGAGGTAGGAAGTGGAAACCATTAAATCTGAAATCAGCATGCTTTTATTAACTTATATTAGTGTGTTGATCAATTCTGCATGAACATGCTTGAACCAGAACAAAATCCCGTAAAAGAGCCTCGACGCTTGCTTCTAATTGGGCAATATGACCAGTTAAAATGCATTGAAATATAGCTTGTTGGTATTCATTTTGAAGCTCTTGACTAGGGCTTTCTAAAGAAGCCATTATCTTTCATGTAAATCTAATATTAACTGAGTTACGGAGAACCGCGTGTTATCTGGGATCCAACCAGGAAAAAGGTGCATATTTAAAAAGTTTTTGCCCCTGATTTATATATAAAGAAATTTGGTGTCGTTGGATAGGTAACAAGTTCAGCTTTCAGAATCTGCTATAATGCTACATTCACAAAATATTGGAAATATTTTCAGATTTGGGAGTTTTTTATGAGTACTTGGTTGTTTTGACAATAAATTTTAAAAACCTTCCATTTTTGGGTGAAAATAACCTTCAAATACCCCTTTTTCCACTATTTGCTATATTTCAAACTCTGGAGCTGAACCATATATCATTATGTATTCAACTTTTGTTTTGCATTAGAATGCCCTGGAAGTAGGCTACACATTTGCCATATAATAGCCAAGCCAAGCCTTTGCATTTCTGTTGCCACGGCAACATAACATTATAATTCAAAATTCAAAATGTCCAACTCGAAAGCATAAAATGTGAAATAACTCAAAGACTAGGGCTTCTATCCCCATGAAATTTGGCAAATGTATGTAATCATTAATTGTCCATCAGGTAATATAACAATCCGATAACTTTCTTTTTAAAAAGTTCCATTTTTAGGTGAATTAAACCCGTAAATAACCCGTTTTTCCACAATTTACTATATTTCCAACACAGCCGATCAAACAAATTTTGATTTTATATTAAATTTTTATTATGCATTAGGATGCCCTGAGAAAAGGCTGAAAATCTGATATATTATGGTCAAGCCAAGCTGTTGCATTTCTGTTGCCAAGGCAACATAACATTATAATTCAGAATTCAAAAGGTCCAACTCTAAAGTACAAAATGTGACATAACACGAAGACCGGTCTATATATCCTCATGAAATTTGGCAAAAGTGTGTAATAATGAATAGTCCTTCCATGCATACAACATTCATGTGACTGTCATTCAAAAAACAGTCTATTTTGGGGGTTAATATACCCATGGATACCCTTTTTGAAGGAACATTTTGTATTTCAAACCCTGTTGTTGAGCTATTGTATCTGGAGGTGTACCGACCCTTGAATTTACCGATACTTGCCGATACCGATATTTCACCATTAGTAACGGCCGATTCCGATACCGATACCGATACTCAATTGCTTGTCCACCAGCTGAGTAGCAGGCCTATTAGCAGTCTCTCCACCGTGCGCACCTCCCCCCCCCCCTTCTCTTGTGATGCCCACCCCCTGCAACTGTTCTATAGCATGCTTCATTGCACACAACTTCTTGAATAGGTAGGTAGGTAGGTAGGTAAATTTTATTTATTGTCGTTTTAAATCAAATCACATATATCACAATAAAACAATACATGGATTTAAGCACAATGCTTCTGTACGACAGACTAAAAAGCAGCTACTCCTATCTAAAAGCTACTACTATTTACAACAAGAATGAATATCAGACAGGTTACATCAAAAGCTTATCACAGCATAAGTACATTCACATTGTCAGCACCAATATGTATCGCACACAAGGTAGAAGGCACCAGTATCGGAACATTGCAGCTATAACAATTTAGCACACTATTGAAAATCTATATTAGTCACATTATCATTATTCAGTAACCAGGTTGTCAGAGCATCTTTGAAGCCAACAAGTGAGGTTCTATCTTTAATTTCTTTCGGTATGTTGGCCCACAATTTTGCCCCATAGTACCTGAACCTTCTCTTTCCATGATTTACAGTTATAAAGCGGGGTATATTGAACAAGTTATTATCTCTTATTTCATAGTTAGATTCTCTTCGTATGAAGAGTTCTGTCATATACCTGGGTGCCATTTCTCTTTTAATCTTATACATTTGTATTGCTACTGCTTTTATACATCGTCTGTGGATGTTAAGGAGTTTTTCATCTCGGCATATCTCATTATAATCCGCATCATTGTTATTAACGACATATCGTAATGCTCTTTTGTTAGTTTTCTCTAGCTTTTCCATGTTCATTTTTCCAGTGAACATCCATACTGTCGGACAGTAGTTGAAATTACTGCTTATATAGCTATTATACACAACCTCTTTACAGTCTCTATCAAGGAAGTGTTTCATTCTCTTTAAAGCATTTATTTGTTTACTTGTTTGATTGCATATCTCATTTATGTGACTTTCAAAACTAAGTTTATTATCAAATTCAATTCCTAAAATTATTATCTTGGATGATGCCGTAATGACATTAGAGTCAACAGTCAGTGTATAATCTAAGTAAGAATTTTGGCGATTGAGAAACATTAATTGGAACTTATCCGCGTTGGCTTTCATGTTATTCGATTGGAACCAGCGCCTAGCTGTTGTACAGTCCGTTTGTAACTTTGATTGTATTTCTCGGATATCTTTATCAATACAGCAAATGTGTTGTCATCTGCATAGTTATAGACTTTAGAATTTAAGTCATGGAATAGAAAATCATTTATAAATATGTTGAAGAGCAGCGGCCCCAGAATAGATCCCTGTGGAACTCCTTTTGTATTAGTTGTCCAACCAGATTTCATTTCACCTATTTTTACTCTCTGCTTCCTATCTACTAAGTACGATTTAAGCATTTGGCACTCATTGAGACTGAATCCATACGCATGCAATTTAGCTATCAGTAAACCATGCGGCATGCAGTCAAATGCCTTTGACAGATCGATAGCAACTACTCCTACAGTGTTACCATTGTCTAGTGCTTGACGCCAATCTTCCGTTAGTCTTGTTAAGATGTCATGACATCCATGACCTTTTCTAAAACCTGATAGATATTCATGAAATGATGGCTGCATATATTCGTAGATTTGGTTTGACAAGACCTTTTCTAGGACTTTCGATAAGGCTATCAGTAAATTAACTGATCTGTAGTTATCCTTATTTAATTTGTCTTTTTTCTTGTAAAGAGGAGTAATGTTTGCCATTTTCATTCCTTCAGGGAAAACATTTTGTTGAATGCATTTATTTGCTAGTTTAGTAAGCGGACTTACAAGGGACCCAGTAGTCATCTTTATGAATTTTACGGGAATTTCATCATACCCAGCCGCTTTCTTTGCAGATAATTTTGAAATAATTTTACGTATGTCACGCTCAGTTACCTCACAAAGACCTATTTCATTTTGATCAAGTTTTATTTTGTTCTTTATCATAATCACACTCGGGTGATTTGCATATCCTGATATTATTTCTTCGATCGATTTCTTGTTATTTTCAGGTTGACCGATGTCAGACCCTATTTTGCTAAAGAATGTATTAAATATCTCAGACTTTATTGCAATCAGTAATGATTTCACCATTTTCTCTGAGCGGGATGTTGTCTGACTTTGTTTTTGTTTTTGAGAAAATAGGCTTGATGGCCTTCCAAAAATCTTTGTTCTTGGTGCTCCCTTGACATTTTTCTTCAAAATATTTTTTTATTTCTTCACGTTTTATTAAAGTCACCGCATTCCTATGCTTTCTGTACTGTGCTAAATAGTGATCAGTCCTATACTTGAAAAATTTATTGCGCATTTGGTTTCTAAAAAGAATAGCCTTTTTGAGTCTTTTACTCATGCAGTGGAAATCGTTTTTTCTTATCGTTTTTGTCTTTTTAGGTGCATGCTTCTCAATCATGGCTACTAGATTTTGGTGCAGTTTGTTAAAGGCTGAATTGGCATCATTTTCTGTAATATCTCTGTCAAGATTCATATTATGTAGATCCTGGTTGACTTTTTCATAGTCAATTTCATTTAGCTTTCGGAAAGATATTGTCATTTTAGCAGGTATCGGTGCATGTAGCTTCATTACCCCACCGACAAGATTATGGAAATCGCTTATTCCTGTATCTAAGGAGAATCCTGTTAAGAATTTCCTACGTTTTGTGACTAACATTACATCTATTAAAGTTGCATTGTTTGACTTAAAGCAAGTTGGTTCTTTTAGAATGTTAGTTAGATTAAATGTCGGACAGAGTTGAGAAAGCAAGTTATTTTGCAGCATATTGAAGTTTAGGTCGCCTATTATGATTACATTTTCATATGTCTCCAGGACTTCTTCACATGTTTTTTCAAAGTAGTTTTTGAATGCATTTGGATTAGTTTTTGGATTTTTATACATTCCTAGTACCAAGATTTTAGTTTCATTGCATGTTATTTCAACAGACATACATTCAACTTCATCATTGCATTCCTTGACATTGCCTAGGGTCTAGGGTATATTTTTCGAAATATAGATCATTAATCCACCACTGTTGGACTTTTTATCTTGTCTATACTTGTTATAACTTTCTATCTCATAAAGTGCATTACGATGCGATTCATCCAGTTTTGTTTCACTTAACACAATTACCTCAAATTTGCTTCTGACAACCATGTTTGATACCTCTTTAAATTTCAAGCCTAAGCTATTTACATTTAGGTGACTAATAATCATGTTATTTCTATATGAACATCTCAGTTTATCTATCTCAGTTTGCATATCAATTTCCTGACCATTTACAATCACGTCTATGCCATCATCATTAATTACAACACCATTCTCATTTGTATTATGAACATAACCATGGTCACTTTCAGCATTATTTACAGTGTCATCATTCAATATGCTTATATCTGTTTCTGTACGAATAATGTAATCCAACGAGCTACTACTCATGTTTACAGTTATAGCATAGTCACTTAGTTCATCATCATTGTCACTTTGCCTGTCTCCTATCATCCTACAGTCAATGCTCTCATCTCTTTCTGTTACACAATTTTCATGAAATAAAGTACTCAAATTAAAGTCACCTTCAAAGTTATAACATTCAGAAAGTCTACTATTCACTGTTGCTATCAGATTCTGATTACAAGTGTTTCGTTGCAAGGATTCATTTTTTTCTTTGCTTATTCTTCTATTCTCATGACTATCAATAACAACTGAGTTTTCAACAGAGTCAATTGAATTTGAATTTTGACAGTCATTCACTGGTATTGCAGCCTGTGGTTCCTTGCCGGCTTCCTAATAGGTTGCAGTAGTAGTGCGGTTCCTGCAGTGCTTGCGCTTGTGGCCTCGTCTGCCACAGGACCAACATGCCAGGGCTTCCGCTTGCCGGCACTGTTCGAGCAGGTGCCCACGCTCACCACACCTGTAGCACCGTGGCTGTTGGCTGCGAGTAGCCCACGTTTGGGCTGACGGGTTACGTTGGTCGTTCTTTAGCTTGTTGCGTTGGAGCATCCAGAGCTTCCCAAGCATATTTTCTCCATCGTGTGCCTTGCCTCGACCCCAGAATTCGTGAGGAGTGTCCTCGATGAGTTCTCTATCTTCTGAGTGGAGCAAGGTCTTTCGTGCGTCTGGGCAGATCTTCAGTTTCGCTCTAACGATATTGTCCATGACATCCACCTTGCGATGCTGCCATCTTGCGTTGGTCACTATGCGATCACCAAGACGCTTCGCTTGCAGACCAGTTCTACATTTTTGGGCATCTTCTGCGATCTTGAACTGGTTGTGGTGCAGCGCTTTCTCGTGTACGTACGCGGCCTCACTCGTAGCAAACGATATCCCATTCATCTGTAATCCTCTGACGGGATAGAAGTTCGAGAGGGGATGTTCATGACCTCTGAAGTTGATTGGAGTCTGTTTCTTGTACCGAGTGTTCGTGAAAGCAGAGGTCAAGTCTTTCTTCAGCTGAACATCGCATGTCTTGAGCAGGTTGTCTACACCCTGCTTGGACAGGTGCAAACCATCTTGGACAAGATTTCCAACATTTACAGTGCCATTCCTCAAAAGGAAAGTATCGTCCATGTCTATGTAAGTGGCACTAACGTTGTCGCATGCTTTTCGAATAAAATGAAGTCACATTCAGTTAATGCAATAATACAATCCTAAAACAGGAACAGTTCATTTATTGACCTGCATAAAGAGCATGATATTATTTATTAACATTTATGAACTTAATAGAAACTACAATAGAAACTATAATCTCCTCTTCACTAAATTGAATATAATCCATTGCTCCCATGGCCCAACCTCATTTTATCAAGAAAAGAAAACGGTAAATTGAGATGCTTTAGTAGGCCTATACATATTTATGTTAGATACGGCTTATTCTAATTATTATGAACAAATAAAAAAGTAACTTCTTACAGCTATTCTTTGTGCATCTATAATCAGGTCAATGCCTATCAACCTCCTATGTATCAATCATTACATAAAAACGAGCTTTACCAAGTTATATTTATATTATTAATTTGATGACAAGATGGCACCCTTAGTTTATATTGGCTTGAGTACAAAAATGGTAGATATATGCAATATTACTCCAGGACAATTATAGATCCTATATTACAGCGGCCAGTCACGGCACGGAGTTGCTGGGCTCCGGGACACAGCTGTGGGTGCATGGTCCAGCCTGCATGCCAATGCCCCTCTGCCCCAGCCAGGCCCCTGCCCCCGTGCACTATCAACCAGGGACCTGCTGTCAAAGTGGGCCCTTATGCATGCCGTTTTGTTCAGTTCAAGTTCTTTATTGGAAGTAATTATTTTAAAAAATAAAACTTATCATTATTTGAAAACCACGTGTTTCAGCATAGAACTATACTACAGTAGAGTTCTCTGGTTTAAAAATGAAGGCCCTATGAGTGTATTTGACACACAGTATTTCCATAAGTATTTCAAAGTCATTGCATCACCAGATTGATGGTCCTTTTCTACATGTTATAACCTAATTAAGTATTAAACCAACTTCAGTATAAAAGCAGTAGGTCCACCGATTCTTCAGAGAATTAAACTTAAATTTAAAGTTCATAAATAGATACTATTTCAAACATGATTACAAAGTCTTCCAATCAACAAAATTGCGTGTTATTCAGAGTTTTAAAACAGAGTAAACTTAGCTGATTGACTCACAGTGCACCATTCCGTATATTATTATATCCCAATTGTTACAAAATAAATAACTAAAATGACTGCTAAAATTAACTTTCGTTTTAAATATATAGGAAAAATTACAGATTGAAGCCAGTTAAAAATTTGTAGGCTGAAATCATTCAAGGTCAATTAATATGCAATGGAATTTATACAGGTATGTTCTCACGTAATAAAAGAATTTGAATTTGGTAGCCTATTCTAAACCTGAAAATAAAACTATGGAGCTCTATAGTAGATATGTATATTATATAATGTACTTGTATATTATAGGCCTTTATTATTCGGTCTACCTAGTCTATTGTGTTGCTTCTGGAAATGCTCAATCAAGCGGTTAATTGTTAGCACGTGCATGCCTCCTGCCTTCAGCCAAGAGCTTCAACTGAATGAGGTCCAGCTCAGGTCAGCCAAGCGTGACTTGAGAACTTACTTGGCCACCAGGGGGCGTTGCTGGTATCGGACTCAGCTCTATTAAAAACCGATTCTCCGATTCTATCTTCTGAGTGCCGATACCGCCGATACCCGATACCCGGTTCCAGTATCGGCACACCTCTAATTGTGTCATATATATGTCAAATCTATTTTGAGATACACATTGCCCTGAAAGTGGGCTATATATTTGACATATATTGGTTGAGCAAAGAAATTGCGTTTCTGTTGCCATGGAAACAAAACAATATATTTGAAGTTCAACATTTCAAACTATTAGGCATCAAATATGGCATAACTCAAAGGCTGGTTCATGAATCTTTATGAGATTTGGCAAGTTCATGTACAAATTAATAATTCAACAGTTTATACACAATTTCTATAACTGTCACATGAAAATATTCCATTATTGTGTGAATTAGACCCAAAAATAAATTGTATTATAATGACATCTGACACTCCAGACTCTTCCAATGAAACATATTTCATATAATATCAAATTTGTTTTCAGAATCTGAATGCCTGAAAGTTGGCTATAAATTTGACATTAAAAAAAAAAAGAGTCAAGCAGTATGTTGCCTAGAGCCCGGAGCCGCCGCCGTACCAAGCCGCCGCCAGTCATGGCAAGCTTAAGTCAAGTCAAGCCATGACCATTGTAAGTCGCCACTGTCTTTACATAATCAAGCCGCCGCCACCTTGGGCCTCACTGTACTGTTTCTTTAATTTAAATTAATTGCACAAGCAGTCAAATAATGCTAATTGCAATTCTGCAGGCAACTGTGCAGGGCTTTGCTTCACCTCAGGTAACAAAATTGCAATTGAGGTCCCCAATGGAAAACAGCACTTCTTTGTAAAGGTCAAGCCAGTAGATGTCAAAGCTGATTGCACTTTGCAATTACATATAGCTTTGAAAGTGATATGCTAAATGGTAACAGATCGATTATATAGATTTTACAGTTTAACTGCATATTCTTTATTGATAAGTTTGTTGATTTTGTATTTTGACACTATGTGGCCTGGGCCTGTGCTTTTACTTCTAGGTACAGTTAGACAATTTAAAAATAAGTAGACCTATAGATCTACCAGGCATAGGCGTACGGGCAGGTCGTTTCGTGGGGGGCTGTCGCTATTTTGCCCTGATATTTTAACATGATACGAATGTGACCAGGGCAGTGGATCTGCCCTGATATTGGTGAGGATTTGCCCTGATATCCGATTTGCCCTGATGCCAGGGGGGGCTGCAGCCCCCCCTGACCCAATTGGCAATACGCCTAGGCTACCAGGTCCAGTTGTCATTCACTTTTATTGGTCTAATGCAGATTCGTTGAGTGACTTGGTAGAATTTAGATTATTTCATGTGTCTTTTTTTTTTTAGCATTGCTGAATGCTCAAGTTTATTAAATTCTATAAAATGAAAAAATTATTCAATCTCTATCAATCTAACATTACAGCTGAATAAGTACAATTGCTTTCAGCTGTTTGAATGTTGAAGACATCAATGATGTCACTGCAGCCTGTACGGGCACCATCTTTCGCATTGAAATGAAATGTCCATGCATCATTGGCTAACTTTTAAGTCACATATACTTTCCTGATATATGACAAGTTTAGGACAATACCTCACTTACCTTGTAGGCATCATTAAGAATAACATAGCGTTATATTGGGATGTGATTCAGTCGGTCGTGTTACCTTATAAGGAGCATTTTGGTGCATGACTATAAGTAGGCTTGCTCATAATTCGAGGGTGTAAGTCACTAAAAGTTGGTTTCATCAAGTCGCTTAAGTTAGTGGAGTCAAGTCACAAAACACTCAAGTCATGGTAAAAGTCCAAGTCATGAAAGTCTTTCAAGTCAAGTCACAAAGCACTCAAGTCAAGTCATTGTGCCAGAACTCAGTGACTCCGGGCTCTAATGTTGCCATAGCAACCAAATATATTTCAAAATAAACAATTGTTGTTAAACAGAAGCTTGCCATAACTCAGACTTCTGCAAATATCCACTTGAAATTTGGCATGAATATAATAAACCATAACATGTAGGGCTAACCCGTCAGTCAACTAAACATTTGGATAACTGTCACCAGCAAAAACATTATATTTTGGGGTGAATGAGACACATAAATAACATAATTTTTATCAGATTTCCCCATCCACCCTAAGGGGTGGTAAACGTGATTTGGCAGCCCTGCCATGTGAGGTCACCCTGGGCAGGTCCATTAGCTTGCAGATGTATATAATTATATTCTGTTGTATATATATGTAACTAAAGCAATGCACTTGCTTGATATATTTTGTTGACATATAAGATTATAATTTACTTCTTACCAAATGGATAATGCTTCAATGTGTACTTTTACTTACTATGATGTGTTAAGTTGTGAAATTTATAAAGGCATATACGCCTGCATTGGCGTCAGCCTGCCATGTGTATGTAGCACAATTGTAATGGAACTGTAAATATTATTGTACATATGTTTTGAATATGGTTAATACTTACTTACTTACTTACTATAAAGTATAAACAATGTGGCAGAGGCCTGGATCCTCATATTAATGTTCAGTCCACATTACAGAACCTTTCCGATAAAGCTGGTAACTGCTTCCATGTTCTAGTAGCTGCTTCCATGTTCTGGTAACTGCTTCCATGTTATACAGAGATTTCAGATTTCTGAGACAATTTAATAAAAATGATGTGTTAATTGCACTTGGGCTTTACCAATGCAGCTTGCTGTATGTGCCCTTTTCATTATGCTTGAACTTTTGACTTTGTAGGCTGTGTCTGAAGGACATGTAAGTGATTTTCAAATTGATCTCTAAAATCCATAAGATAGCATTCTGTTAGTCCTGGCCAAGTTGCATTAATCTGACTTTTGCTTTTGAAAATATTTTCACATTTAAGTTTGGTGCAGATGTTGAGGTCACATCCGTAATTGTCTAGCCAGATCTGCACGCACGGAGGAAGGAGGTGGGTCACACTACTCCCCTCCAATGTATGCCCAGAGGGTCACAAGCTAAAAGTGGTTGCAACAAGTTGAAACGTAATTAATATAACAGCTCTCAATAACCAAGGAAAACAATCTGATAATGAAGTTCTTCATGCACATCCATGAATATTTTATTTGGGATACCCATATCAGCCCTCCATATTTTCCCCAAAGATGAATTACCAACATCAAATAGTTTGTCCTAGAGAATTTTTTTAATTTCAAAATTCAAATGTAAATTGCTCAGCTTCCGGTTATTCAAATTTCATGAAATTAATACCAAAAGATGCATAAAATTATGGCCTTTACTGCCCTTCAAGGCCAGACAGCTCATAGTAATAGCCAATTTTACATAGATGATTTTATATAAGCCACTATAACTCCTGCATTTATGTTTCAAATCAGATGAAAATGCAATGACATGTTCCTAATTAATTGCCTGATTTTTCCATGTAGGCACATCTCCCCAACTCTTATGGTTTGCCTGCAACAAGCCATTAGGGTAAGGGTTAGGGTTTACTCAACATGCACTGCTTTCAGGGTGGTACGCTTGGCCAGCACAGGTGTGTCTGGCAGTCAAGATATTTGATAGGCATATGCTCCAACAACATTGCAGCGTTCATACATGCTTTTAAGAATTCATCATGAAGGACATGAATTGGAAGGGGAGAGTAAGCAGGGAAGGGGAGACAGGGGGGGCGCGGGGGATTAACCGATATTGCCGTACGGCAATATCAGTTATACTAGTTAAGAACTTCCCGTAGGGAAGTTCTTATTGATATTGTACGTATTCTTATTATTATAATCCCCCGCCGCTTGCGGGCGGGGGATTATATTGATATTCTTCGATTACCTTTTATTATTATTATTATTATTATTATTATGAATTCCCCGTAGGGGAATTCATCTTGTTATTGCTGATATTGTTATTATTATTTTACTACGGCCTTCAAAAAAAAATTTTGAAAGGCAGATTATGAGAACAGTGATCAAAATAAAACAGAATGGACAGAACCTCCTTACAGATTGACAGAAACACTATTATCAGAGGTAATTACATGGTGCAATTACTTCTCAGTGAGACGTAATTCCAGAAATTTTTTTTTATATTTTATTCACCGTTTCTCATAAACTAAGACAGATAAAGACATGGGAATTTTTTTCAAAATACCTCAGACACTTATCCAGTGCAGAAAGGAGCCTGAAAGAATTACGTTGAAACAATTCCAAGTTATGATTTTTTGTAAAAACGGAATTCCGAAAAAAGGAATTTCAACCTTCAGAAAACAAGGGAGGAATACTCAGATCTAGCTGAATTTATATGTGCATGCAGTCTTACCCTAGTCTAACAATCTCACAAAATTTTGTTGTCATCGCGTAAACGGTATCGGCGCTATGGCCGCACAAAAACTCAATATTCAATTGCCGATATCTCGGTTGCTATTAAAGCTACAGAAAAAATAAAAACACCATCAGAAAGTTCAGTTTCTCCTCTTTCAGATGATTTATAGCATTTTACTTTATCAGAAAGTTTTTATATCTCGCGTAAGACATTGAAAATTTCATGTCTGTTTTTGGCCTCATCAAAACTTTTGTCCCCAAAAAAACTATGAAGCTCTTCATGGATGTTCCTGAATATTTATTTAGAGGTACCTGCTATGGGCCTGCATGATGTCTCCAAAGAAAAAATTTCTACTTCAAGTACTTATGCCTTGAGAATTTTTTGAATTTCAAATTGCAATGTAAATTGCTCAGCTTCTACTCATTCGAAATTTCATGAAATTAGCACCAAAAAATGCGTAAAATTATAGCCTTTTATGTGCTCCAAGAGCATTTACCTATTTTGTATAGCCAATTTTACATGAGCAATTTCACATATTCAATTATAACTCATTAATTATTCATTAAAATCAATTAAAACTCATTTGACATATTACTAATTTTTTGCCCTATTTTTCCATGTAAGCACATATCCCTACCATCAATTTTAAAATCCTATTAAAACTCTCCCAATAATGTTTCAAATCCCTTAAAATTGATATGATATGTTGCTTATTTGTTGCTCTATTGTTTGCAAATAAGCACATATTTTTTCCATTAACTTTGTAATTAAATTACAACTTGTGAAATACTGCTGCAAATCACTTAAAACTAATTTTACATATTGCTGACTGCTTGCCCTCTGTATATATGTAAGCACATCTTCCTATCTCTTATGGTTTGTCCGTAACAAATCATTAGGGTTAGGGTTTCATCAAAGTTAAGCTTATGGTAAGTCAAATTGTATTGCTTTGAGGGTGGTATCATTCCTCGCAGCACACCTGCCTGCATGCTAAGCGCTATATTAGTCAGTATGTGCAAATCTACACTCTCCTTGACTGCCTAGCGATCAAAAGAAGTCTGGCAATCCAAATGGCAAAGGAAGGAATGGAAGAAGAGGGAATGGAAGGGGAGGGAATGGAAGAGGGATGATTGGAAAGGGGATTGAAGGGAAGGGAATGGAAGGCAAGGAAAGGGAGGGTATATAGGGAGGGAATACGGGGGAGGGGAATTCATATCTTAAAATTGCTGTGCAATTTTAATTATTCTCTAGTTATTATTATAAATTCCCCCGTTAGGGGAATTTATATTGTTTTTGTTCGGTTTTTTTTTTCATCATCCTATTATTTGTTTTTTTTTTTTGTTCTTTTTATTTTTCGTCAACACTTTGACAGCCTTTATTTCCAAAACTACTTGAAATATTAAGCTGAAAATACAGAATACTTTTGCTTTTGGTGAACAATTTCAGGTATTAGAATTACAGAGCGAAATTTCTAGTAAGCTGGGAATTACACAGTAAATTCCTATAAAATTTGTGTGCACGGTTTTGGCAGAACCAATTAAGGAAATTGCACCAAATTTTTACACAATCATCTCTAAAGATATACGCAGTGCGGAAAGGCGGCTTTTGGCAATATCTCTAAAAGTTTTTTTTATATGAATTTTTCAAATCAGGGAATTCCCAAAATAGCTACTAAAATTTTCCAAAAACTAGGAAGAAATGCTCCAATCAAGCTGAGATTGTATGCAGTTACACTCATATTATAGTGTAACAATCCACTAGAATTTCAACTTTCTAGCGTTAACGGTATCGGCGCTATAGCACCACAAAAACGCTATTTTCAAGCGCCGATAACTCAGTCCCTATTAAAGCTACAGAAAAATGAAAAATACCACCAGAAAGCTCTGTTTCTTAGCTTTCACATGGTATATAGCATTCCACTGTAGCGTCGTCCGTTAAAAATCGCGGTAGACCCTGAAAATTGTATCTCACTTTTTCCCTCCCCAAATGCTTCTTATGGCTGGAAACACTTTTTTCTGGCCATATGACAATTTCATCGTTTCTCATACTTCACTGGCTGCACATTTTCTTTGTTGAAATAAATGCTGACCCAATCACATTTCTGTGTGAATCATCGGATGGGGAAGATAGAAGGGAAGGGGCAGGGGCTGTAAGGGGCAGGGGGATGTAAGGGGGCAGGGGAGAGGAAGGGAAGGGGGGAATTTATCTTTGTAATTGTGCACAATTACAGGTGTACTAGTTATTTTTATTATTATTGCAGTCAGGAAAACTGTGATTACTACAAAACTATTAAAGATCCTGTTCTACAAGTCAAGGGTAGTATGCGACTCCATTGCGCGCTACTTTATACGAAATTTCATGATCAAATTTCATGATGCTTATGAGTTATGAGGAAAATATAAAATAAA
This sequence comes from Platynereis dumerilii, assembly GCA_026936325.1. Lineage (NCBI taxonomy): Eukaryota > Metazoa > Annelida > Polychaeta > Phyllodocida > Nereididae > Platynereis > Platynereis dumerilii. Next base: position 219,555 of record JAPTHN010000078.1, read on the forward strand.
TTTCCGGTGCAGGTTTCTGAGAACCTAAGCATAACTGAGACCTGTTGATTTTTTGTAAGATGCCTTGACAAAGTCTCCAGTGCAGAAAGGCAGCTCGTGGAGATTTCATGAACACATTTCAAGATATGATTTTTTGAAAATTGGATATCCCAAAAACGGACCAAAATATTTTTGAAAAACAGGGAAGGAATGCTCTTAGAGAGCTGAAAATGGGTGGACATACAGATGTACCACAGTGTACCAACTTCACAAAGTTACGGACCGATCGGACAAACGGTCTTTGCGCTACGGACGTCCAAAAAGTCAATTTTCAAGTGGCCATATCTCGGTCCCTATTTCAGCTACAACAAAGTTTGACATATCACTAGAAAGGTCTGTTTGTCAGACAATTGCAGACAATATTCATTTCAAATTTGTGGAAACGGTTTTGGAAAAACCGGAGCTTGGTTTGCACTGAAAATTTTTTTACAAAATGTTCAAAGTAGGGCGCAGTGCGGAAAGGAGCCTAATGGCAAACGGCCGAATAGATCAGTAGATAAAAAAGTTCAAAACTCGGGCAGGCCGAATTTTGGTGGGTCATCTCATGTAAAACCATGATGTAACCACTAGATTTGATGTCCTCCCATTTATCAATAGTGCTACCAGAGTACAGTGTCTGTGCAAAAGTATGGCATCCCACAAGTAATACTTTTTGTGCCACAGGGCCGCAAAAGTTGATTATTTGCAGTCCTGTATCTTCCTTAATATTGATCCTACAAAAACAAAATGGACATTTCTGAAAACCTGAGAATGTCAGCTTTCCAGTGATGTATAGCAATATTCTCTAGGACGTACGGTATAGAATCGCGTCAGACATTGAAAATTTTATGTCACTTTTTGAGCCTCCCGAAAGCTATTTTGCCCAAAAAACTATGAAGCTTTCATGGATGTTCATGGCGATTTTTATGTGGTACCCATTATGGACCTGCATAATTTCTCCGAAGGAAATTTTTCTACTTGAAGAACTTTTTCCTTGAGAATTTTTTTTCATTTCAAAATTGACATTTAGATTGCTCAGCCTCTAATCATTCAAATTTCATGAAAATAACACCAAAAAATGCGTAAAATTATGCCCTCTTATGAGCTCCAAGGGCATATTCCCATAATTAATAGCCAATTTTACACAAGCAATTTCACATATTCAATTATAACTCATAATTCATTGAAATCAATTAAAACTAATTTGACACATTGCTAATTTTTTGCCCTATTTTTCCATGTAAGCACATCTCCCTAACATAAACTTCATAATCCAATATAAACTCTTCCAATAATGTTTCAAATCACTTAAAACTGATATGATATGTTGCTCATTTGTTGCCCTATTGTTTGCAAATAACCACATCTTCCTAGGTCTTATGGTTTTTCCTAAACAAATCATTAGGGTTAGGGTTTCATCAAAGTTAGAGTTTCGCTGAGTCACATTGTATTGCTTTGAGGGTGGTATCATTGCTCACAACACACCTTGCTGCATGCTAAGCGCTCTATGAGTCAGTATGCGCAACTCCATGCTTACATGGACTACATAGCGCCCAAAAGACAACTGGCTATGGAATAGAAAGGGAGGGAATGGAAGCTGAGGGAACGGATTGTGAGGGAATGGAAGAGGACAGAGTGGAAAGGAAGGGTTGGAAGGGAAGGGAATGGAAGGTAAGGTAAGGGAGGGTAAATAGGGAGGAAATACGGGGGAGGGGAATTCATATCTTAAAATTGCTGTGCAATTTTAATTATTCTCTAGTTATTATTAAGAATTTACCTATGGTAAATTCTATTTGTTTTTGCTATTATTTTTATTATTATAATCCCCCGCCGCGAGCGGGGGATTATATTGATATTGTTCGTTTTATTATAATCCCCCGCCGCGAGCGGGGGATTATATTGATATTGTTCGTTTTATTATTATTATTATTATAATCCCCCGCTCGCGCAGCGGCGGGGGATTATATTGATATTCTTCGTTTTATTATTATTTTTATTATTATTATTATTATTCAGCTCAGGAAAACTGTGATTACTGCAAAACTATTACAGATGACATCCTGAAACCTCAAACACAATATGTGACTCAGTTGCGTGCTACTTCTTACGAAATTTCATGATCAAATTTCAAGAACTTATGAGTTATGAGCAAAATACAAAAAAAATTTCCGGCGCAGGTTTCTCAGAACCTAAGCATAATGAGACCTGTTGATTTTTTGTAAGATACCTTGACAAAGTCTCCAGTGCAGAAAGGCGTCCTGTGGAGATTTCATGAATACATTTCAAGATACGATTTTTGAAAATTGAACATCCCGAAAATTTATGGAAAATTTTCTGAAAAACAGGGAAGAATGCTCGTAGAAAGCTGAAAATGGGTATACTTACAGACCTACTCTAGTGTACCAACTTCACAAAGTTACGGACCGCTCGGACAAACGGTCTCTGCGCTACGGACGCACAAAAACTCAAACTTCAAGTGGCCATATCTCGGTCCCTATTTGAGCTACAGACTAGTTTCACATATCACAAGAAAGGTCTGTTTGTCAGCTTTCCAATGGTGTATAGCATAATAGCGTCAGGCGCGCGCCGTAGAATCGCGTCGGACATTGAAAATTTCATGTCACTTTTTAGGCCAAAAAACCTTTTCGGCTCAAAAAGTCAATGTAATTCTTCATGCACGTCCATCATTATTTTATGTGGGCTACCATATCAGCCCTCCATATTGTCCCCAAACATAAATCACCTACATTAAATAGTTTGTCCTAGAGAATTTTTTTAATTTTCAAAACTTCAAAATATAAATTGCTCAGCTTACGGTTATTCAAATTTCATGAAATTAATACCAAAAGATGCTTAAATTTATCGCCTTTACTGTCCTCCAAGGCCATACAGCTATAGTAATAGCCAATTTTACATAGATGATTTTATATAAGCCACTATAACTCCTGCATTTATGTTTAATCAGATGAAAAATGCAATGACATGTTCCTAATTTATTGCCTGATTTTTCCATGTAGGCACATCTCCCCAACTCTTATGGTTTGCCTGCAGCAAGCCATTAGGGTTAGGGTTAGGTTTACTCAACATGCACTGCTTGCAGGGTGGTACGCTTGGCCACCACAGGTGTGTAGGCAGTCAAGATATTTGATAGGCATATTATGCTCCAACAACATTTGCAGCGTTCATACATGCTTTTAAGAATTCATCATGAAGGACATGAATTGGAGGGGAGAGTAAGCAGGGCAGGAGACAGGGGGGGGCGCGGGGGATTATCCTAGATATTGCCGTACGGCAATATCAGTTATACTAGTTATTATTATTATTATTATTATTATTCTTATTATTCTTATTCAGCTCAGAAAAACTGCGATTACTTCAAAAGTATTACAGATACTGTTCTGCAAGTCAAGGGTAATATGCAGCTCCATTGCGTGCTACTTCATACGAAATTTCATGATCAAATTTCATGATGCTTATAAGTTATGAGCAAAATATAAAAAAAATTTCCGGCGCAGGTTTCTGAGAAACTACGCATAACTGGGACCTGCTGATTTTTTCTAAGATACCTTGACAAAGTCTCCAGTGCAGAAAGGCGTCCATGGAGATTTCATGAATACATTTCAAGATATGATTTTTTGAAAATTGGACATCCCGAAAATTGACTGAAATTTTCTGAAAAACAGGGAAGGAATGCTTGTAGAAAGCTGAAAATGGGTATACTTACAGACCTACTCTAGTGTACCAACTTCACAAAGTTACGGACCGCTCAGACAAACGGTCTCGGAGCTACGGACGCACAAAAACTCAAACTTCAAGTGGCCATATCTCGGTCCCTATCGCAGCTACAGACTAGTTTCACATATCACAAGAAAGGTCTGTTTCTCAGCTTTCAAATGATGTATAGCATTATAGTGTCAGACGCGCGGCGTAGAATCGCGTCAGACATTGAAAATTTTATGTCATTTTTTGGGCCTATCAAAACGTTTTCCCTCAAAAAGTGCATGAAGAACTTCATGGATGTTCATGAATAATTTATGCGGGCTACCCAGGTTGGGCCTCCATATTGTGCCAAAAGGAAATTTGCCTAAATCAAATACTTTTTCCTAGAGAATTTTTGTAATTTCAAAATTGAAACGTAAATTGCTCTGGTTATAATCGTTCAAATCTCATGAAATTAACACCAAAAAATGTGTTAAATTACGCCCTCTAGCAAGCTACAAGGATATCTTCCTCTTACCTTTAACCAATTTTACATATAATATTTTATATATTCAATTATAACTCATTCATTATTTATCAAAATTAATTAAAACTGATTCGTCATGTTCATAATTTTTTCCTCTATTTTTGTATGTAAGCACAGCTCCATAACTTGCATGGTTTGTCTACAATAACCCATTAGGGTTAGGGTTTCACCTACCATTCACTGGAAATGTATTGCTTTGAGGGTGTACCGCTGGGCACCAAACACAGGTCTCCATGCCAAGCGATGTCTCATTTCAATATATCAGCCTCTTCAAGAATTCATCATGAAGGCCATGAACTGGTTGAAGGGAGTAAGCAGGGCAAGGGAGACAGGGGGGGCGCGGGGATTATCCGATATTGCCGTACGGCAATATCATTTTATACTTTATTATTCTTATTCTTATTATAATCCCCCGCCGCTTGCGGGGGATTATATTGATATTGTTCGTTTTATTATTATTATTATTATTATTCTTATTATTCTTATTCTTATTATTATTCAGCTCAGGAAAACTGATATTACTGCAAAACTATTAGAGATAACATCCTGAAACCTCAAACACAATATGCAACTCTGTTGCGTGCTATTTCCAGTGAAATTTCTTGATCAAATTTCATGATACTAACGCGTTATTGAGAAAATAAAAAATCAATTTCTGGCAGCGTTTCCAGGAGAACAAAAGAAAATTGGGCTTTGCTGATTTTTTGTAAGATACCTTGACAAAGTTTCCAGTGCAGAAAGGCGTCTCATGGAAATTTCATGAATAGTTTCAGAGATATGAATTTTCAAAATCGGATGTCATGAAAATTTTCTAAAATTTTCTGGAAAACAGGGAAGGAATGCTCGTAGAAAGCTGAAATTGGGTACACTTACAGATGTACCCTAGTGTACCAACTTCACAAAGTTACGGACCGCTCGGACAAACGGTGTCGGCGCTACGGACGTCCAAAAACCCAATTTTCAAGTGCTCATATCTCAGTCCCTATTTGAGCTACAGCAAAGTGTCACATATCACAAGAAAGGTCTGTTTCTCAGCTTTCCAATGGTGTATAGCATAATAGTTTCAGACGCCTGACGTAGAATCGCGTCGGACATTGAAAATTTCATGTCACTTTTTGCACCTAAAAAAACCTTTTCGGATCAAAAAGTCTATGAATTCTTCATGCACGTCCATGAATATTTTATGTGGGATACCCATATCAGCCCTCCATATTGTCCCCAAACATCAATTACCTACATCAATTAGTTTTTCCTGGAGAATTTTTTGAATTTCAAAATTGAAATGTACATTGCTCCGCTTCTGTTTATTCAAATTTCACGAAATTAATACCAAAAGATGCGTAAAATATGGACTCTATCTACTGTCCTCCAAGGAAATATACCTCTTCTGAATAGCCAATTTCAAATAAATGATTTTATATATTCAATTATAACTCATGCATTATTGTTTCAAATCAGTTAAAACTGATTGTACATGTTGCTAATTTTTTGGCCTATTTTGTGGTATAAGGACATCATCCTATGTCCAATACTTTGCCAGTAAAATAAAGCTGAAAAATAATTCACTGATGCATCTTAGTCTGCTGTTGGGACCATTCCCGCCTCACTGCCAGGTTTTGCTCCCAAGCCCCAGCATTACACAATGGAAGGAGCAGCACACCCAAACACCGTCAGCAAGAACAAGGTGCAGCCTTACGCCTATCATGACAGGGAATCATACACATTCAAGGGAATGGATTTTCTAAGCATTGGGTGATAATAATAAGGCATATGTCATCTATTCATGAACTGAAACAGCTTAATACTATGACCAAAGAGGCATATACACTAAAATTATGGACATTAATTGAAAGGGAGAATAAGCAGGCTAGGGTCAAACGGGGCCCGCGGGGGATTATCCGATATTGCCGTACGGCAATATCAGTTATACTAGTTATTATTATTATTCAGCTCAGGAAAACTGCGATTACTTCAAAACTGTTAGAGATATTGGTTTACAAGTGAAGGGTAATATGCAACTCCATTGCGCGCTACTGCTTACGAAATTTCATGACACTTATGAGTTACGAGCAAAATATAAAAAAAATTTCCGGCGCAGGTTTCTCAGAAACTACGCATAACTGGGACGTGCTGATTTTTTCTAAGATACCTTGACAAAGTCTCCAGTGCAGAAAGGCGTCTCGTGGAGATTTCATGAATACATTTCAAGATATGATTTTTTGAAAATTGGACATCCCGAAAATTGACTGAAATTTTTCTGAAAAACAGGGAAGGAATGCTTGTAGAAAGCTGAAAATAGGTATACTTACAGACCTACTCTAGTGTACCAACTTCACAAAGTTACGGACCGCTCGGACAAACGGTCTCGGAGCTACGGACGTCCAAAAACCCAATTTTCAAGTGCTCATATCTCGGTCCCTATTTAAGCTACAGCAAAGTATCACATATCACAAGAAAGGTCTGTTTCTTAGCTTTCCAATGATGTATAGCATAATAGTGTCAGACGCTCGACGTAGAATCGCGTCGGACATTGAAAATTTCATGTCACTTTTTGCGCCTAAAAAACCTTTTCGGCTCAAAAAGTCGATGAAATTCTTCATGCACGTCCATGAATATTTTATGTGGGATACCCATATCAGCCCTCCATATTATCCCCAAAGATCAATTACCTACATCAAATAGTTTTTCCTGGAGAATTTTTTGAATTTCAAAATTGAAATGTACATTGCTCCGCTTCTGGTTATTCGAATTTCATGAAATTAATACCAAAAGATGCGTAAAATTATGGCCTTTACTGTCCTCCAAGGAAAAACACCTCTTCTGAATAGCCAATTTCAAATAAATGATTTTATATATTCAATTATAACTCATGAACTATTGTTTCAGATCACTTAAAACTGAATGTACATGTTGCTAATTTTTTGCCCTTTTTTGTGGTATAAGGGCATCCTCATATCTCCAATACTTTGCTGGTAAAATAAAGCTAAAAAAATTATTCACAGATGCATGTAAGTCATATACTGTCTCACTGCCACCTTTCCCAGCAGCTGACCTTGTGCCTGCCACGACATTTCATAGGCATATGCACCAGCAAGATTACTACATTCATACATGGTATGAAGAATTCATCATGACGGATATGAACTGGAAGGACGGAGTAAGCAGGGCAGGGGAGATAAGGGGGGGCGCGGGGGATTATCCGATATTGCCGTACGGCAATATCAGTTATACTAGTTATTATTATTTTTTCAAAATGGACTTACGTCTTTGTAAGTGTTTTCAGTCGATAGGTCAGTGGTTGGGTATTACGTAATTGAGTGATTCAATGTCATTTTCACAGTTGTCGTTTTCACAGAGCCGTTCAAAGTCGAAAATGAGTAAACTTTAAAGTGCTATAACTCAAAAAGTATTTGAGATAACTGGTCAACAGTCAAAATCCTGTGATAAAAAGTTATTGGCAATGTTTTGGTGAAAGTGATATGAGAGTTGGTCTAACGGGTAAGGGGCTATTGACACATGAGCTGTTTTTGGTTGGCGAATGACATCTCAAGTTATGTAATAGATAGGAATATGGTGATGGTGCAAAAGTTTGCCAGTATCTGGGGCCAGTGTTGACTGTAATATCATCGGGATTGATGCAATATATTTTGAAATATGCAATTTTTTCAAAATCGAGTGTTCAAAATTTAGGTGTAATTGTAAAATCTTCATGAAGGAATAGTCTGAGGTGATGAAAATGTATAATGAACTACCCTTAACCTTTCCCAAAAGGACTATATTGACCAAAAAATTGACCTATAGGTGATATTAAGGTGATATGAGCCATCAAAGTCAAAAAAGTTGAATTTTTCCAAAATTCTCAAAATTATGTTATAGTTCACCAATCCTCTTAAAAGTCTGAGGTATACTGGTCAGTAATATGGTTATCAAAAGCCCCCTATTAGTATTGTTTCATATCATCAACTTAATTTGTAAAAAATTGTGAAAAGTGGTACTTCGCAACTAACATGACATTTTGCAGAAATGATTTAATTTGAGTGGGAAATATTACTCCTACAGCTTTCTGTAAATTAAATGACCCCCAAAATGGCGTACTGGCAATCACATGAGCACATAAAATTTGACAAGTAGTCTCATTCATCAAGGTCAAATTTGAGGTCAAAGATGAAATGAAAATTGACCATTTTCAGACATGATTTTTTTTAACTGGTAAGGAATTTTTCAATTTTCTTCATTTTAATGGACAATGTGAACTGAATTGTTGTGGTCAATTGTGGTACACAACAAGTCTGTAGCTACAGCCATCTCTGAGCAGTTAAGGTCAAAAGGTCAAAAAATGACCAAATGGTCAGCAAAAAAATTCATTTTCACATGATGCAGGTGAGAAGATTTCACACTCCACCTCAGGCTGGCCGCATATATTAGCATACATAAGCCATATTTGGAAAGCTGTTCTGGCTGTTTCAGGTAACGGGGCCAGTGTGCGCTACTGTGTAATGTTTATATACATATTACAGTCCCAAATGACTGAGTGGTGTTGGGGACAGGAGTTGTAGTCAGGACCCTCAGTCAGGACCCTGAGTCAGGACTCTGAGTCAGGACCCTGAGTCAGGACTCTGAGTCAGGACCCTGAGTCAGAACTCTGAGTCATGACTCTGAATCAGGACCCTGAGTAAAGACACTGAGTC